>JAAAYG020082006.1:0-37207 GCA_009936455.2 Tomocerus minor | reverse complement strand
AAACCCGCCTGAGTACTTCCAATGGGGAGCTCACCTTATTGGACCTGAAGCCGACGACCACACGAAGTGAACTGAGCGCTTCCTCCTCTTGCACCGCTCCGTTTGCAGCCACTGGGGCTCAACGTCACATCTACATGAAGAAACGTTTTCAGCGACGACACGCGCTGCTACTGCAGCAGCGCGTACCGTCGCTGAAAACGTTTCTGTCGTAACATTACTGAAGTGAACAGCGCACCGTACTACACGCTACGTGTATGCATTTTGAGGAGATAATAATAAAAGAGGAAAGGTGGAGAGTATTTTAGTCCGTAGAGCCGGATCTCGAAAGCTGATATATTATTATTTATTATGGTAATTGAGATGAGATGACGTACTATGTAAGTATTAGCAAGCAATTCAACGTGACTCAGCGACACACCCAGCGATTTTAATATTTTTGTCAACTTATGTCCTTCCAAAGAATCAACCATAAAGAAAGATGCAATGTGCTAAGATATGTATAGTAATAATTTAACTGTATTATAATGTGTAATAAGAAGAGAGGACTTCTCGATTTAAATGACTTTAGTTAAATGAGAAAGCAATTAAAATGCTGGAAGTGACAATTTGACAAAGTGGTAATAAAGGTTATTTATTAAGTTAGTAACATAAATCCAATAAGTTTATTAGATTTTGGTAAATAATGTACAGAAAATGTATCGCGAAACTAAAACTAAAAATTACGATCACAGAAATGTGCTAACCCGAGCAGGTTGCAGTGTAGTGTGTGAGATTTGCCAAAATTACAAAATGTCGACTGCATTTTGAGTATCTTGTGCTGTCTCATTATCAGTAACAAAACGAATGCTTAAAGTCAAAGCATTGTATGTTTCTAAGAAGGTACATAATTCACAATGAATAATAGTAAAAGTAAAATTAAATAAAAGCTACGTCCATAGTCCAACGAAGAACAATAATATACAAAGTGCTTGCAAAAAATTACCCGGAACAGTATTTTTAGAACGGAATACCACAACATAAAAATTGGAGCGTCTCTAATAATACAACTATCGTGTCTACTTAGTCACATTGGAAATCAATTTTCTGCTCATGATTAACTCTCTTACAATCCTTAATTAGTGTACTAGAAAAACTCAACATCAGTTTGTAATGTAGTAATTGTAGCTACCCTTTACGTTACATAATAGTATTTATAGCACACACTGCTATATAATTATATACATCCCTCCAAACTCCAATTAAACGTAGTTAGACAAAACTATAGGACAACTACACTAGCTACTATATGAGTTCACTCAAGTTCTAACTAATTGTCTTGTCACTCTTATTAACCATACCATTAGAATACAGCTATTACATTAATAGTATTTAATACGTGACTTAGTAGCTATTTTTATTGTTACTCGCACTCAATACTTTTTTTGTTAATTAATTAAGTTAGGATTACACAGTACAATTATCTTCATTTGGCGGCAGACAATACTTAAGTTGTATAATATAGGTATAATGTAATGTAAGTTAATGTTATTGCTACTTACACATCTTTACAACTAATATGTACCCATATATAAAACAATTCAATTTTTTATTACCTCACAATAGTTAATTTAACCCACAATGTTGGCATTTCTTCTGTACTCGCTAGGCACCTATGCCTGCAGCTCAATTTTTGGTTAGCAATTTTTACAAAATTCTATCAGTACTAATACACGTACCCTCAACGATATAATATCAGATTTCGTCTTCTAATGAAGTTAGTATTATTAGGCCAATTTCTCTGTTGGGGTACTCTTTTTAAATAGCTACAGGTTTACATTGCCTAATGATTGAACTTTCATAATTGAACATTGAACTATTGCTTCACTGTTTGTAGGGTATAAAATGTGATGTCTACTACAATTAGAATTGTACAATTATTATCTTCAGGTAGAACTTAAAACAAAGTAGATGTTAAGACTGCGTATTAGATGTTGGATTGACAGGATTCGGTGCATTCGTTGTTGGTGCAACTATTCTTGCAATCACCGTCTGCTTTCCACCTCCAGTTGGCATCGGTATCACTTTAATACCTAGAGAAAAATAACAAAAATTAGTTTTACAATACAATCTACCAATATTTTTTTTAATCCAAAAGTATTTCTTATTGAATGACTTAGAGAAAATCTCGATAAAGTATTTACCTTGCATTCCTCTGCCTAAAGATATGTGTCCTGGTATCACAAAATCACCTTGATTAGATCTAATAATAATAGGACTGGTAAGTTGTGCGGTTTGAGGTCCCCCTGTATTTTGTTGCTGCAGTTGAGCTTGAACTTGAGAAACCATATTTTGAGTTTGTGCAACTGTCAAAGTTTGCATCGGAGTCCCTGCATTTGTCATTAAAGTTTGATTTGAAGCATTTCCATGATTCAGCAACGATTGATGGTTGGCTATTGCGTTACTGTTGGCGAGGAGTGAAGCTGGAAGGGAAATAGTAGCCGTACCTCCTACATTTGTCCCACCGTCCAATCCAGTTAATTGCGAGTTCCCTCCCTGGGACACAGTGACAGTACTTCCTGACAAAGAATTCAAACTCGCCGTCGTTACCACATTTACATTCTGAGAATTAGCGTTGATAATATTCATATTTTGAGCAGCTTGAGCATGTTGAATATTGTTTGTCATTGTATCCACCGATGAGGGACTTGACTGCAATGATATTGGTGTTAGCTGTGTTGATGCTCCGTGTAGATTTCCAAGTGATCCAGGGGTCGTGGAAAGTAACACAGTTTGGCCCGTTGATGTTACGGTTTGAAGTAGCACTCCCTAAAAATTAATTAAAATCATTTTTTTAAATCATCATTTAAAATTTTTGCCAAAAAGATAGCGAATTGACTTTTTAAAGTCTTTAGTACGAACCTGTGTTGAACCGGGAAGACTTCCTCTCGTTAGTAAAATTCGATGCTGGGGTAGGCGAAGAGAAGATGTGCCAACAGCTCCAGGAACTCCAGAAGGTACACGCAGTTGGGTAAAACGAACGCCTTCTGGCAGTCGCAAAGAGCCAGCTAAACGTAATAATGCCTGTGGACCAAAAACAAATTGACCTGGGGCAAATGATGAGGAAGTTGTCGTTGACGCGGCGCTGGTAACAGTTAAGAGATTACTTCCTCCACTATTATTAATGGTTACAGTTGAACTGCTAGGAATTCCTGCACTATTTAAGTTTTGTACTTGAAGTGGTGCTTGTGATTGGATTTGAATCGGAACTTGATTTTGGGTCGTAGTGATGGAAATGTTGCCGCCGACATTACTAACTCCTCCAGAATTTTGATTATGGTGATTTGTTTGTAAGATGAGATGTTGTTGTTCCCCGGAACAGGAATTGTTTGAGTTACTAAACTGAGTCCCTAAAGTAGTTGTCGTGGAAGATCCAGGAATTGTAAATCGAATGGTAGGGGCTAAAGTTGCCGCAGCTGCCAATACATCATTAACAAAACGTTTAGGAATCTCCCCCACATTTTTGCTAGGAATTTTTATTGGAAAATGAGAAGTACCCTCTTGCACTGAGGCAGTCCCTCCGCCGAGGTGATTTCCTGCTGCAATAGAAAGAGCATTATTTTGACTTGAGTTATCTTTTGCCAGCGTCTGATTGCTCATAGCTACACCAGACACACTTTGATTTCTTCCGGAAGAAATGGGCGTCGACGTTGCTGACGGATTTGGAATTCCAGTCGCTGGACTGCTTCTCGATGTCGACGTCCCTGCTGCCGATGTTCCACCCGAACTATCATTTGGAGAACTGGAGACTTGAGCAGGAGATTTAGCGGCTGTTTTTCTAGATTTTCGTGAAGTGTTGTTACGAGATTTTGTGGATTTAGTGTAGCTACGATTGTGATGTAATCGCTCTGTAAGAAGGTAAAAGGGACATTTGTAAACATTTTGAAAATTATCAACTAATACTTATCAACAAGTACAATAATTGTCCAAATAATTTTTGTACCGAATTGTTCTTGTGTTCTATCTCTGTGCAAGTAGATCCAACTTTTCTTATGTGAATCGTAACGAACACAAGGATCCCGTTCGTAGTGAAGTCTATCTAGCGCTCCACTCACAACGCTATTCAGAGTTACATTAGACGCTTCCGCAGCCAAAAATGCAGAATCTCTTAACATTTCACAAATTTCAGATCTTGTTCCTTCTCCGTTGGGCAAACGTGCCACCGCGTCGCGAACTAAAGAAATTAAATTTAAATTTAAATAATCATTCTTCAACTGTATAGTGTATAAAACAACGAGTGTATAAAAGTACAAAAAAATAAAATTAGCGGTTACCTAATGCAAGAATTGTGACATATGGGGGACGATCATCGACTAAAAGGGAATGACCTCTGGCTTTGTTGGTCATCCCACTTTGACTGGAATAAACTCCCTTCACAGGTCCCACAACTGACTCATATCCATGCATTCTGTACGTGAAAGCCTTGTGAGGATTGTCGAAACGATTTCGTTCCTAATTTAAATAAAACGTCATATTTAGTTACAACATCCTGGTGATTTCGGAGGTTTTGGAAATAGTACGAAAATTTTAATATAAAATTATAAAATTTTAAGAAAGTTACTTGAATCTGGAAATTTTCTTTTTCTTCTTGTGTGGATGGTCGCACTGCCCAATCTGTGACACATCGAGGAGGTGGAGGTGTGACAGGACGCTTGTTTTTCTTTTTCGCATCCTCATTGGGACCATCTGAGTCATCTACGATAAATTACGGTTTATACGAGATATGTCAATAAAGGGTGCATGTAAGAGGTTCGAAAGACCTTCATAAATAGAATCAGAATAAAAGCATGGGTATGTAAATACCTTCGCAATCGTCGTCGTCATCAGGATCTTCATTTTCCCCTTCTAATTTCTTTAGAGGAGGCAGCCGGTCCAAATTATCCATCCATAATGTGCACAACGGGGTCAAATTATTGTCACCATCACGTCCAGCGCCAATCCACTGTAAATGTTATACTATCGTTAAAACCCAATGCAATTGAGTAGTATTTTGAAAAATAGGAATTTCGTTCTTACCTGGTAATACTTTGTTTTGTATTTGTACTCAATATACGGAACGAATTCTTCAGGATGGACATCTAAATTTAAAATAGGCAATTTTAAATGGTGCTTTTTTAGTTGAAGAAGAGATTAGAAAAGTAATTATTGTTTTTCACTTGAGGTATTTTTCACTAACTTAACTAAATCATAAATATAAAGTAAATGTAATATTTAAATCAACTTGGGTAAATATTATCTTTAAGGAGTATAAAATGTGATTTACTGGCTATGCGAAATGATGTGAAAGACATGTGAATAAGTTGAAACTTAAAATAAAGAGTAAATAAAAAAAGAAAAGTACAAACTGTGTTGATTCTTTTCTCAGACGATTCACTTACTAAACGAACCTTGGTAATTTCCAGCTAGGAAATTGAGAGCAGTAATGAGAGCTTCATTCCAGTCGTTGACTTTCATAAACCACGGATTCAAAGCTGCAGATGGACTGGACGCCCATTTTCGTATTGTCTTCTCTAGGCAAATTAATGTCATTCGATGGTCTCTGGTAGAACATAAAACTTCGCGGATGAGTGAGAAAAAACTTGTATACTGTTTTTCCTCTGAAAGGAGTCCACTGCAAATAATCATGGAAGAAATTGCGTATTAGAAATTATTATGATTTTTAAGTTATTATTTTTAATATATACAAGTTGCAGCAATAGAAAATAAACTTACTCGAAATCGCATAGCCCATCGACCATGTCTAAATCCAAACCATCAAGCTCGTCACTCAAATTAGGAATGGAGTCAAAAGGGTTACCGTCAAGAACGGATAAATCATCCATTTTGTCCATATTTTCCATCACTAGCTTCGAATTATCACCATCGACGTCGTCCATACAATCGACATCACCATCTAAGCTACCGAGATTCATATTAATTCCCATTTCCAATCCAAGACTGAGATTATTAAGATTTAAATCATCTGTGTCGACAATGACATTTGAATTGTGGTGTCCATGATCTGTGCTGTGTTGATCATGAATGTTTTGGTGAAGAGAATTATTTTGGTGCAATTCTGTTGCACTAAGTAGATTCAACGATATAGACGATAAAGATGCCCCACTTGGAATGGGAGAAAGTTGGTTGGTAGTAACGGGAACGGAAGGAATTGAGTTTAAGGAAGAATGAATGCCATTTCCTGCTGCAGACGAAAAGGATGTGCTATTATCATTGCACATTGTTCCTGGATTAGTTGTGAATAATATTTTGGCAGTTGGTTGAAGCTGCGTCGAAGAGTTTTGCATACTGACTGTCAACGGTAATACATTTTGCGGTGTCACAGAAGTGCTCATTATTGGAGGAAGTAAATTAGTAGGAATTGACGATACAGTGTTGGTAATGGGGCTGGCAACTGCATTTGGGATAATTTTGCCTACCGACATGGAAGTTTTCGTGGCGGGGATGTTGACTTTTGTCGTCACTTGTTGTTGGTACGGTGGAACTGCTTTTGGACTCGGGTTTGGATTGACAGACTGAATTTTAGAAGTGACAACAGTGGCCACAGTCGGAGTCATTGCTTTGGAGGTAGTGAATACAGGGGCCACGATCCCTGTCTTCGGTTTCAACGGGGCTACCTTAGAAATCTGCCGAGTTGAGCCACTACCTTTCGTTTTGGTAACAGATTTTTTGGAAACAGGTGAAAAATTGTTGGTAGAAAATACCATGCTTGGATTTAGGGATTCAAACTCAAACTCATCGGAAGAACTCTCTAGGTCATCCTCACTTGACTTATCACTTAATTTACTGTGAGGATTAAAGTTTAACATTGATGAAAACTTCCGAACTGAATTAGGTAGCTTTGATATGGAGTTGTGAGGGCTGTAGTTGCCCATTGACATCGCTGGAGCTTGAAGTTGAGACGCCAAGATGGGTGAACTCTTAACAGGGTTGGATAGCGGTGAGTTGGAAGGTGAATTTTGAGGATTTTGAATTTGTACGTGAGTTGACTTCACTGGTAAATGATTCTGAGTGGTTATTGTTGATGAATTTGGAAGAGTCGACGACAAAAGCGGATTTGTCGCCGGTGCCGGGAGTATTTTCGGAAATTTTGCCATTTTTGCTGCTGTTTGCTCCTTTGTCGATGTTCTGCTCAACGAGGAGACCGAAGGTATTGGAATTGATGACAACGTTGATAACGTTGGCACACTTGTAGCGATTGGAGTTGGATGTTTCACTAAAGGTTGAGAAATAGGAGAAGGAGGATTGGGGATCATTTTAGCATTCAATGGTTTCACACAGGAGGAGACAGGAGAGGAAGAACCTATTGGGCTTGATACAATTGAAGACTTCGTAGCTTTAGAAATCGTTTGCGGTTTTGTTCTCTGCTTGGAGGTTGTACTGGATTTGGACGTTTTCGTAGGAGCCTTTGCCCTCGAAGGTTTCTTTATCACTGCAAAAAACACGATTAACATTAGGCTTAAGTATTACAAACAAATAATGCGTAGAGACCTGCTTACAACCTTGTATATACTGACTAAATTCCGAACATTGTCAAAAATAAGTATTATTCTCAAATAAAAATGTGTCCAACAAACCTGGCGATTCATCCTCAGAAGAACTAATACAGCCTGTCTGACGATTAATAGTTGACAATTCTTCTTTAACCCTTTTATTAACTCGTTTCATTATATGGTTATTTACTTCACTATCGTCCATGACATTAGATACGGAGTTTTTACTAGAAATCGAAGCAACATTGATATCTTTTACATACACACCATCAGATTCAGAAAAGTGGTTATCAATCTTTTCTAATTTATTGGATTGTGGCCCGTTATCCATTTTAATATTGCCACTGAGCATGAAACTATTGGTGGGACTCTCAAAGGCTTTTAAGTGCTTTTCTCTGGATACAACAATCTCTTCTAGTAACTTCGTGTGATACTTTTTTCTTTTTCTTAAAGATTCTTTTCTCCACTCCTTTCTGATAGCTGCTTTTGTAACCACTACATCCGGATCCAACTGACCAACTTCCAGTTGATTAAAAAGATTTTCCAAAGGGTTCGAATCAAATCTAGTTAATGTTTTGGCTAGAAGATCTTCCATTGTTTGGTCAGCAGCCCCAGGGGTTGACAACACTTCCAGAGGCAACATTTTCTGTAAAACAACGAGATTGAATTAATATCATCCAGAGTTTTTGTGAGACACTTAATAAAGAGATATTTGGGAAAGAATCTTTCTTTACACTTTAGGTAAAATGAGACAAATTCGTTACAGTTGACAATACAACATAAACTGAAATGATAATTTACTCTTTCGTGCAAGTGACTATACAAGGTCAACATTCTTAAATGAAAATTTTCACTGTCATCCCCCCTCTCACTCACATTTTGTCTTTGTTTTAATATTGACAGGGTGAGTGAGAGTGGGAGTTTTCCAATTTTTTTCTATTAAGAATTGGCATAAGTCTCATAGTCTCATCTCATCCCAATTCAATCAAATTCTGGAGAATTTCGTGGTAAAGGTAACACTAACTAAAACGACATTGGTGGTCACGTAAACAATTTGTACCGTCTATTCAAAAGGAGTGTGCTTTACTTTAGCTAAAGAGAAATATTTTGGATTGGTACATAATTTTCTTGCTAAAACGATGAACAGGAAAACTGATATTCCATACATTTAAAATGCAAGCATTAAAATGTGAGACAATACTTTGATCTTATAAGCAAACAAGATGCCGAAAAGTAAGTTAAATAGTTTATGTAAATTATCTTACGAGAATACGATCCTTCTGATCCGGCATTAGAATTTTATCCCATGTCTCCAACGAGAAGATTTCATTGAAAATATCTCTGTCGGTGCAAATTTGTGAAGGCAATCGTCCTTGCCAATTTCCAATTTTTACGTTCTCAAATTCGCAACTTTCCGTCATCATATTAAAACCCTTCAGCACTTATAACTGCTAACAGCTTAACATTTAAATGTTTAACGTTGGGAAATTAATGAAAATGTTTCTGAATGTCTATAATAATAATATTACATCTTGACTGTCATATAATATTTGTTAATCCTATTAATGCTTTCTAATTTAGTAATACTCATTAAGATTCACAGAACTTTTCGTAGATAATATTTACAGCCCATCTGGCCATTATCATATTCAACACTTTTTACTTTGTGACTTTCGTAATTTATAATTAGTTATTTATGCTAAAATTTAAGTCTGTAAAATTGAGTAAATCCTTTAAAAAATTAGGTAACATTCAGTAACTACTGCAAAAATTTAAGAAATAAATACGACGATTTTTCTTACATATTTACTTAATTTCTACATTTTTCAAAAATTTTGCAACTTGAAATTGCAATAATTGTCTTTATTTTGACAGATTCGGGAAAAAGTATGTATTTTATTTTGCTTTCAACTTCGTAAAGGCAATATTGTAATCACCCGCGAACGAATCAAAATACTCCCTTCTGCTATCTACCCAACCACAACAGAACTATCACCGTTTCATTGAAACACAAACTCAGTAACAGCTGTTACTCGCAGAGGGCTCAAATAACCACACTCTCTTCTATTAATCGCCAATTACATTTACAGATTTATACATGAATGTCATTTTTGGTTCAATCAAATTCAAGGCTCATTCATACTTGTTATACTGCATAATTTAATTTTTGTAAGTGGTAATATTATGCATTTGGTAATATTAAGACATTAGCTCCCATAATAATTATTTTTTTTATCAAAATACACTGTTTGGAGAAGAACCAACAAGCCAACTACCTGTGTGTGTTTCGGAATGGTATGTAGGTATTGTCTCATATATCCCCATATCCATCTTTCTGTTCTTCTGTCCTGTCCACTCCTGAGTCCTGTAGTCTGTGTGTTGATGAGACATGAGATGTAAAGTGTAAAAATAAGGAATTTCTTCATTTTTTCATATGCGGATTTCACTTCAGTTCACTCTTTGAGACACAAATTAAATATTTACTTTGCGTATTCTAGTTCATAATAATTAATAATATAATAATCCAAGGGTACAATAGTTTTGTAATTATTTGGTAAGTATAAACCCTGCTAAGTAATAGGCTAATTCGCTTACATTCAGCCACTCTTAGGTAAAAATGACACACAAACCACTACACAAAATAACTTGAGACTTTGAGACGAAAAGAAAAATCAATCGTATATTGAATAAAAACATTTTATTTGTGGTATATAAAGTATATATAGTATAACTAATGATGCAATAGCGTTATAAAATGTATATAAAAGTATATTGTACAAATAAATATATCTTTGACCAAGATGGTTTTACTAGTCGTCTGTGTTGAGTGTTAGGCATACTCCCTGCAGTACCCAAAGACTGATATGTTCTTCTGTGTGAAGATCTGCTTCGAAAACAAGACCAACGCCCATAGCATTCCTTCGTTGAGACGTCGTGTAAACTGGGCATTTGTATGTATTCTAAAAATGTATACAATAAGTCATGTCATAATCATATACAGACGGTTGAAATTGATTGAACAAAGACGATTAATGACCATTGAATGCATGGGAAGAAACAATTTGGTAATCATTGTTTATAATTTATAGCAATTGCAATTTCATACCTGAAGCTTAAGTTTGTTTGCTTCGATAGGAATGACCATCATAATTGGCAGTTCTTCTACCAAGATTTTAGGCCGGGACTTTGCCAAGCATCCGCCCTCCAAATCCCATTTGGCCCCTTCCAAGTGAAGACCCATTACATAGCAACCCTATAAAAATGCACATTTACATTTATGTCACAATACCTATAACTATATGTAGATTATAGATAAATATTTTTAAACTTATGAATAAGAGCGAAAATCATTCGATGAATCACCAGGAAAGAAATGGATAAAATCAAGTAGACTAATGACCACCCCAGAACGTGCAAAAAATAACTGAACATAAATGTGTATTACATTTAAATATAAAAGGGCAAGAAAAATATAAGTTACTTGTGCAGGCCTATCCATGACCTTTGTATGGTCTGTTAAATTCGTAACTTGAGTGTAAAGAGTTGACTTGTCCAAGGGCCAATTATAACGGCGACAAGTAGCTTGGACCAATGCAGTTAGGTAAGATTCTGGAATATGAAGTCCTGAAAGCCAGATCACCCGTGGTTCTGTGATGTTGATCTGCAGACGCAAAAGTGATGTTGCAAAATGTAATAAACTCACCAACAAATAACAAGTAAGAAACACTTTAATTCGTGTAGGGTAGAAAAGTATGACTTACCCATTGCTCGTACTGAAGATATCTTCGGTTGAAATGAGTTATCCAACTTCCAAGAGGCTTTCTGGTTGCTGGAGCCAATTTTAGCCAAGTTTCTGGAATAAGTCCATTGTAGAGGCAATTAGCGACGTTATCAAGAACAGCGTCCATACCAACCTCTCCGGCAATGGCTCTTCTCAGTGTCGTTAATGAGCGCTTCATCCTTTCGATGAGAAAATTAAATCGCTCAGTTTCTTGAAGAAGGACTATGGTGGTGGGACTTGGATTTAATCCATACTTCTTACGGAGAATGTCCATTTCATAAATAGGTGGAAGTTTTGTAAGGATGTCCTGAGCTGTATTGTCGATGAACTTGTCTCGACTCATAGCTCCTCCCCCAGAAACTAAATAAAATATAGCAATTAGTTAACTAGTATACATTAATAAAAATATGTTATATTTTCTAACTTTACAAATATTTAAAATATGCAATAAATTAAGTATGACAATTATTTCTTGAGTTATTAAATAAATGTAGTTATCAACTGTAACTTACCAGACTGCGGTTGGAGATCTATCATATGAGCGTACATATTCTTCACTGCCTCGGAGTAGTAACCAATTTCTGCATTTCCATGCAGTCCGAAGACCATCGGAGAGTTGTCCAAAGGTAAATCATCAATACTTTCTATGTTAAAAAAATAACACTATTTTATGGGATTCCACTGCTACATTTGGTAGCAAGTAATCAAGTAATTGACCAAAGTACTTCACAAACCTATGTACATTTCTCTGTTACCGTCCTCAGGTATAACATAATCCACAGTTTTGTCATGATAAAAGTGAAACGGTTGGAATTCGTCAAATAGGAAATCTCCCATGTATTCATCCATATACGTTTTCACAATTCGCCGATCAAAATCGTCAATGACCCTTCCTCCATACATTACCTAAATGCAATTAAAGTATTTATTATTTACTTATAAAAACTTATATACTGACTGTGAGCAAAAACACAAACCTCTCCTATTAAGTATTTGAGACTGTTCCAGGGAATTCTTGGATCATTGAAATCCAAAGCTTTCGTTAAGTACGTTTCCAGAATTTGAAGACTTACAGTGAAATCAGACTCATTAAAATCGTAAGCAATATTCCAGCCGATTTTGCCATATTTTCGACGTTCCTATCAAAGTAGACATTGTAAATTCAACACTAAAGATATTGCATTGGTGGTAATTGTTAATTTATTGCTTTACTGGTTGTGTACCTGCACAACGGCATGAAAAAATGCAAGGACATAAACCAGAGGCTTAAAAACATTGTGTTTGCACTCTTCAATCGTTTGAGCATTCATTTTGAAATACGTATTTCTTAAATTCAGTTTTAACCCATTCGGTGGCTCCGTTACAACTGTTTGTAAAAGGTAACGATTAAAAAACAAATAGACTAAGTTTATTATATCATAATATTTAGCATTAAATATTAATAAAATATGCCTTTAAGAGATTTTTGTAAGATTCCAATCGGAAAATCTGGCGAAGGATCGGTTGTCATCCATAATCTGAAATCAGGATGAGGTTTCCCCATTTTTTCCAACATTTTTTCAAACTCTCTAACAAACCTAATGAGTAAGTGGCAATTTTGAAGCATGAGCCAAAAGCCTTTCTCCACAGACACTTCAAGGAGGTTTGTGGCAGCCTGTCATGAGAAAAACACAATATTAAAATAAAAAATTAGTCCAATGTTGTAATCATTGGAAGACAATTTAAACTTTGATAGAGATCTTACAGTCTCCTGTCCTTGTCCCAGAGAAATAAATTTAATTCGGTCTGCTTCAACTCCAACTCTTTCACCCAATTTCCAAATATCATTTCCAGGATCAGCTCCAGGGCTTAAGACGAAGACTACTGGCGTGTAAACTGTTGTTTGCTCAAATATTGCATCGAAACTGTATTATAAATACACAAGCATTACTGAATTGACCTAACAATTTTTCCTTACTTTCTAAACAAGAGGACATGAAGAAATAGATTAGGTTAATTCTCCTCATTAACAGCAAGTTTATCAAGTTATACCTAATTACTGGAGGTGTAACAAATCTTTCATCCATGACATCGGAAACATAATTGACTATTCCTCTATAGACTCGGTCGATTCTAAAGCATCGTAGCAACATCAAACAATGGAAATTGGACATCGTCTCCTCGTATGGCTGGGGGTAAGCTATTGATTCCGGATGGTCATGGTCAAACCACTATAATGCAGAACAATAAAACTGGGTAACATTTTTGGTAACCATTTTGGGGGAAGTTTTAGCTGTCACTTACCGCTTTCCACACATCTTCATTGGCTTTAATGTGATCAATTAGGTTCTCAAACGGATCGGAAAACTCAGCCTCCAGTTTAACGATGTCTTCCCAAGACTACATGTTCAGAATTTGAATTATATTATTTTATCAATAGCTAAAATTTTACTTTATTAATAGTTAAACTTTATTCTAGCAACATTTCTCGAGATTAATGAGGTTTTCAATCATCAACATATAGATAGGTACTTAGCACAAAGCAAAATTTTTCATTTTCCTTAGCCCACATGTAATACCTTGTCGCTCAGCCAAGGGAATGGATTTTTTCGATCTCCTTTGTCCACAGAAACATTTCCCTTTATGAAAAATTCTAACTCCTTTTGAGTGAGAGCCCCTTCACTCTCTTCCAATCTTGCTGTCATTTGGAAGGAAAATAAAAGCTTATGCTTCTCGAAAATACCTGAACAGTAAAAGTAATATATATTCATTTACTCTTCGTCGATTAAATATATGTGAATTTCATTAGTCACTTTTCATAAAAATTGTTTTACCAGTGCATCCATAATCGTAAACATTGACGGTCAGACATGAAATAATATTTTTCAGTCTCTTTTTGAGAACAGGATCTGGGATGGCTTTCTTCAAAGAAAAAGTGAAGACTCCAAGATAAGAACTAAGGGAATATTGATACATGTTATTCACAGCAGACATGTCAGCTAAGACGAAGAATAAGATCGCGCCACGGGTGGCACCGGGCAGGTAATTATCTCGTAATTTTTCAATATCTAAAGCAGTCTTGGCTCCCAGCGCCAATTTTTCCGATACTTCGTCGGCTTTTTTCTTCGTCTCATCGACAGCATTTACAAGATCAATATTGTCGACCATACTACCCGTGCTCTGACTTAATTCTCGAAGAAGGGTATCTTCCAAATCCTTCAATAACTTTTTGTTGACACTTGTTTCCTTAATAATCGCGTTTCTCTGTTCTTCCAAATCTGGTCTTTCTTGTGCAACGACGACTCCAAGAAGCTGTCCTTCCAACCCAAGGACCGTAACTGTATAATTGATAACCATACTTTTGGCGAAAACAGCCGGAGAAAACTTCGGATTGGCCAATTTTGAATTCAGATACAATCTGAAACCAGGATCATAGTCAACCTTAAAGAAAAAAACATTCAATTAGGTATTGAAAATACTAATTATTTCAATAAAACAAATGTTAAACATATTTTTGCAAACCTCCTTGTCACCGAGAACAATATAAAGTCGCCCGTGATCATCTTTGACATTTTTCTCTAAAACATCGTCGATAACAGGATCAATATATTCTTCAACATCTTGGAACAGAATAGGGTAGCCGTATTTTATTGCAAGTTCTAACTGTCTCAAGAAATCCGGATCATTAAAGGTAACCAATTTCAGATTATTCGTTTCTTCTCTTCTTTTGATCCACAGTGAGGCTTGCTGTTGGGGATCAATGCACAGAGGGAAACGACTTGAGCGAACACTTAAAATTCCATTTTGTACCGACAGTTCATCGTTTGGAAGTCCTTCGGAACTCCACCGAGCCACTTCCACATCATCCGTCAGGATACTCTGTACTCGGAATTTGGGATTGCGGGACAGTCCCATTTCATCAACATGTCCTTGCCAATCTACGTAGAGCATTTCATTTCTGAACTCCCAACTGAAAGCCCCAACATAGGATAGGAAAGCAGCACTTAAGATACAATCTCCCAAAAGCCATTTCTTCTTAATCTTCAACTCCCCAAGATCTTTGAGCCAACGATCATTTTCAGAACTGAGTCCAGTAATTAAACGATCTGCATTGCTCAGTCGTTGCATCAAAATGTTGTACTCATCCTCCAGAACTTGTTTCTCTAAAATTGCCTCGTCATACTTTTTCTGGAGAGTTGCAAGCTCGTCCTCTAGTTTTTGAACGCGAGCGTTGGTCTTGTCCAATTCATTTTTGGCTTTGGTATAAACTGCCACCAATTTGGCTACAACATCTCGCTTGGGTTTAATTTCAAAGTTGACGACACAAAAACCCATGACAGCCTCGACAAACTGTAAAACGCAAATGATTAAAATCAAACATGAGTACAGAATGCCAAGGACCTCTGTCAAAATGAGCTACAGTAACTCTTATCACATACCTACAAAATTAAATATAACCTAGTAAACTCTTAATTTACCAGATGTATATGAAATAAATATTTGTAAACATGGTTAACAAATCTTGTGCATTCAAAAAAGTCAATCAAGAATTTACCTTTAGAAGACCACCTCCAGCTCGAGACACAACTTTGACACCTTCGACAGTCATGTTCATAGTTTTATTAGCAGTATCCAATAGATCATGAACTCGTTTGAACATTGCCTGTGATATATTGTCAGCATCCAAATCCATCAGGGATTTCAAAAAGTTTTGTTCAGCCATCATTCCACGAGCAGCTTTCCAACCCGATTCCTTGATTCCTTTGATGGCCATCACGCACTCGCAGACAACTTGCACTGCTTTTGGTGGAGTTGAAAAACTTCGAATCTCAATACTAAATTCATACACAAATAATGTTTACACCCTTACGTTAAACATAGATTCAATTTTCGTAGACATCGGAAAATCAGTAATACAATGAATTTCGTTTATGTAACAATTAATTTACATATCATTTTTGTCCAGTTCTTGCAAAGCCAATCGGGCTGCCTCTAGAGCGGGAAGGGCTTCTTGTAGTACAGACTCAGCCTCTGTTTTCTCTCTTTGAATAACTTTACTCTGTTCTTCAATTTCGTGACCCTTGTGTATTGCAATTTCTTTCTTTTCCGTCGCTTCCACTGTTCTTGAAACGATTTCTCTCAGGAGAACTTCGCACGCTCTCGTTTTCTCATCCATGACCTTCTTCGACCGCATAAGTTTTTTGTTAAGAGCTTCAATTTCAACTTTGGCATCTGCGATTTTCTTCAGTCCATCAGCCAGACGTTTACACTGAGCTGTTATAAATGCAATCCTGTCCTTGAAAAGTTTCACATACGTTTGCTGGTAGTCCAAAAAGTGTTTTGGGGACACATAGTTCACTCGGCGCAATTTCACCAAAAAGTCTGAACTGTACTTTGCTACTGAAGAATGGACGTGAACGACATGTTTCACTATGTTCTTCTTATGTTTCTCCGGAATCAATGTATTCTGTTAATACAAAATTCTTGTTTAGAAAAGGATTACGTACATTAGCCACAAGCTTTCATCATTTCAATGTAGGGCCACAAAAATGATACCTGTGCAAAGAAAACTGTCGCAACAGCATATAGAGCTTGTTTAGGCCAAGGTTGGAACCAATCAATGTATGTGTTATTAACAAGTCCAGGAAAATTTCGACATCTGGTTCGCAAAGCGTCTCCTACAAGTTGATGAATTTGTTTCAACATCATAAAAATATTTCAAATAAATTATATCATTGATTTTCTACTCTTATACTCACCAGTAGGACTCATTGCAAGCACGACATGAAGGTTATTCACACATTTTTGAATAAAATATTGCCAAATTGTATCCCTGTAACAATTGCATGATAAATTGACAAAACTGATAAAAGATTTTGGTAAATATAATGTTGAATATTGAATATTTAGGGTACTTATTGATTGCATTAGCGTTTCTCTTGGCTTCCTCCCTAATGGTACCCAGAATATTTTCTTTCTCCTCGTCAGTATACAAGGCTGGGACCATTCCTGCCGTTAGCATGTTGTTTATAAGTTCTAGAAAACCTGTATAAATCAAAAACACATTGTTACTTCACTGAACGAAACTTAATTTCAAAGTAATATTTCCAATTATACCTTCTTCTGCAATTTGCCCATCCCCAAAGAGGAACGTTGTTGATTTATTTGCAATACCAAGGTCATTATAGAGTTTTTTGAGATCCTCCCTAAAATGGTACTCACTGTATCCGCGACTGAGAAAGATTTCGAAGAGTTTGTAACCAGCAGTGAAAGTGGCGAGTCGAGTTAAACTCTGACGACCACTTCCACCCACTCCCACTAGAAGACAATGTCCTTTGTGCATCCGAAGGGCTCGGTGAATTCGAGTCAGATGCTCAAGAGCATCATCGAAAAGAACTAATAGCATTCTCGAATTCGTCTCATTGTACGCTTCCATCAGCTACAACCCAAAAACAAATCATTAGCATATAATTATTAAACTGCAACTAATGGGAATCCCAATATTTCTTTTCCGACCTCTTGGAAAAGGGCTTTAGCTGCATCGTAATCTAGAACATCTTCGTACACTCGGACTCCGTCTTCGTCCATTGCATTACGGTAATCCCCATAGAGAAGTGGATTTTTGAGAGCGTAGTCGGCCATTGTCTCAAAGCGGTCCTCAATTATTTCCTCAATAAACTCATTGACAACTCTTATATCCTACAGAAAACATTTACATGAATTCTCTAAACGGCGAGACAAAACTTTTTTGAAATGAAATTGTTCATTGTAATTAATTACCCGCTTAGAGATAAGACGATCACAGAATACACGAGTGCATTCGTTTCTCCAGACACGAACAAAGTGTTTAGCAGAAGGAAATCTCTCTTGAGTCATTTGACATAGTCCACAGAATATTCGAGACAAATCCCTCATGTTGAATATGTAATGAAACTTTGAAGGAGTTGGAGGAAGCTCTTTGATCAACAACTACAATTAAGTATACAAAATATTACTATTATACTTTTGTTGATTCCTTAAACTCAGTTAAAATGCATCCAATTTATTCTCACATCAAATAGCTCCAGGGAAGCGTGTATGATCGGTGTAATTGTTTCATGAATGGAATGTGAAAAGTGGGTCAAGTGAGCGGAAATGATGGAAGTGTAGATGTGCTCTAACACAGCTTTAGTTGGAAACGTCATGTTGTAGACAGAAAACAGAGAAATAAATCTTGTGTCCACATCATTGCGACCTCCTCCTGCTTTTCCCATAGCGGCTATGTAACCTGCAAGTTAAAAATAGTCCCGAATCACTATTTTAGGCCAGTATTACACATTATTGCAAGAATTAAAGGAATTGCAAACCGATGTCTTTGATTAATTTCCAGTTAAGATCTTTCCCTCTGTCGTAGAGTCCTCCTCTCTCTATCAGAAGCTTCAAAAGAGCTATTGGCTGCTGTGTTCCATATGTATCAACCTAAAATGCAGAGAGTTTTAAAAATTAGTGTTTGTAATACTCCACTGACCGCTAATTTTGTAGCGTAATGCTTACCTGGGGCATGTTCATGTCGTCGATGAAAACTAAAATGCGTTTTCCTGGTGGAGGTCCATATACATCTTTAGTTCTCTTTTCAACATTGCTCTCAATATTTCGTTGAACATCAAGTGAAGATGTTCTAGAAGAAAAGTTCATATTTATAACAATATTCGTTTCGCTGTTCAAATGGGTAACGTAATTTTGAGCAGTGGCTGTTTTTGATGTTCCAGTTTCTCCGATAAGGACACAGGGTCGCTTAACCTATAAAATTTTTACAAAAAGGTATTTAAAAAATTGCCTGAACCTACACTTTCTTTATGAAAAATCCCCGTTTACCTTTTCCATTAGTTTAAGAACCCAAGTTGTTTTCTCAGTGTCAACTGTTGGAACAAGAATCTGTGAGAATTTCAGTTCAGGGTCGTAATCATATGATGGAACAAGTGAGGTCCATGGTACCCAATGTCTCTCCTCTTCCATCCAAATATATTCATACATCTTCCCTTTGTTTGTAGGCATCTCTCCTACAATAAAATAATTTTGTTTTACCTATTTCTCCACAAAATATTAAAAAATTTCAATTTAACTCAAAATAAACTCTGTCTCTTTCTGACCTGTTCTCGCATAAGCATCCTTTTCATTAACTTGGGTCAGGGTAGATAACTCGCGCACAAATGTATCAAACTGTCCACGACTTTCTTCAAGGAGCCCAGCACCCAATGACCAATAGATTGCTACCAAGAAAAACATTTCTGTGTCTTGATTTAATTTGGCAGGCAATATTGCATCCAGAGTATAAGCTAATTGGGTCACCTAAACAAAACACTATGTCTATTAGAAAATACTTAACTAGCGGGGATTGCATAATTATACATGTCCTCGCTCACCATATTTAAATTGGTCAGAGGAACAATCATTTTCAGCTTTGGTCCTTGAACATCATTAATGATTCCTTCCAGTATGAGATCAATTAATTTAGGAACATATTTATTAAACAGCATAGTAAGGTCATCCTGTTCAATGGTTCCCCTGAATAATCAAAAGAGACTCAAGTAATTCTTATTGTATGTACCTCTCAATATAGTAATGACACCCAAAAATGAACTTTGAAAGAAATTTACCTTTTGCTAGACCATTTTGTCCAGAAAGGAACATAACCAAGATTTTTAGGATCCACTAAAAATAAACCACGATGAAAAATTATCCCTAGTTTGTACATATAATGAAATAAGATTAAGCTATTTTAAATACCGAAGACCATTCCTGCACGAGACACTGTAGCTGGAGAAGCATATTGTAAATCTCCTACCTGTTAAATATGACAATTTAATTAGGTACTAATATTTTTAAAATTAAATTCAAAAGAAACTTTTGATCGATAATATTACTTCAAACAATAATGCACAGTGTTTTTGAAGTCGAATTCTCTCTCCATTTGGCAACGTGAGCAATTTATTGTCGTCCATGACCGAGTTCATGTTTTCAACCCACAGAGCATCGACATCTCCATCGAATAAAATATAGCGTCTCTCACTTTTCTCCGTGGGACGATTGATTTCTCGAAAGATGCAAGAAAGGAGACCATCAGTCCAGTCCCTTGTAGCTGGATTTAAAACTCCATACAATTCGTTTACACTGACAGCCTAAATCATAATGTTGACAGTTTAGGATGCTAAATGTGACAGACATACGAAATTCACATAGAAACTTTAAAATCTTACTTTAGGATTTAATGTGTACAGCCTAGTAGAAAGACCAAGTTTTGTCTGAGCTTTGCATAGTGCATTGATTACTACAGTCTTTCCGCCCCCAGTGGGACCAACGGCCATTGTTGTATGTCTCGTCATCATTGTTTCGTACAACTGAATAACTTTATCAACCTGCATGCAAAAACCAATACAAATATTAATTCTTGCTTCGTGTATTTTTTCATGATCTTCTGGGAAATCTAGCATAAGACCAATTAGACCAATATGCAACGGAGTACCTGATCAGGAACAACGACGTAACCATCTTGTTTCAAAACATCTTCCACTGCGTCGTTTGTGTCGGGGTAGCGAACTCTTGGACAGTCGAGGCCAGGGAATAAATCTTGAATCAATCCCAAAAATCTAAATGAAATCATGAAAAACAATAGTAACTTATTTTATTTCATTTTCAAAGTCAAAGTCAATGGTACAATTTACTATGAACTCACAAAGGAACGTCTTCAAAAATAAATTTTGGCAAATTCATATCTCGCAAGGCTCTCATGAGAACTAAATCCTCGTCCAGGTCTGGGGCACCTCTCTTCAACTCTCCAGCCATTACTAAAACAGACTTAAGAGCTCTGAGTCCAAAATCATAATGATGTTGTTTGGAAAGTTGTCCTTTGGCCAGTTTGTACAGGACGGTCATCTTTTTTGCAAGAACTTTTGCATCCAAGAATCCTTCCGAGAACAACATGATTAGGCAAATCATTTCTAAATCTGGAACAATACACACCACAGGGCGGAACAGAGCTTTGACAGACTCTGGTAATTCCGTTCTGCAAAACACAATAAAAACATTTACAGAGTTTTATAAATTCTTATGCAAACAGAAAGAAAATGGTATGAGCAACTACCTTCCGGCGTATCCTGGATTCATTGTTATAAAAATCCCAACTTTCGAATCCAACTTTATCTCTTGTCCGTCAAACTGTATAAAATTAAACAAGACAAACATTAGATGTGGAATTCATACGATTCGAAATGAGCAAATATATCGTGAATCTGACCATAAACAGTGTCTGTTTCATCATGAGTGCATTCCGAATAGTTTGAATTTGAGTAGAAATGACAGAAAGGACGGAAATGTCAATTCTATTAAATTCGTCAAAACACCCCCTAAAATTTCACAAAGAAAGGGAAAAATAAATAGGACCGCTTCCGAAATATATATTATATGTGCTATGAAACTAAAAAGATGACAACATTCCAGTCATTAGAGGAGCTTCTTTATTTTTACTTACCAAGCTCCAGTTTGACAGAGACCATTGAATATTGTGCCTACAGCTCTAAAAATGAAAATAGGAAATTATTTTCCCATACAAACAATTGCATTCAACTGGTGGAAAAGCTTAGGTTATATCCTTACTTGTAGTCCATGTTTTCACCGCAGTTAGTAACGATGCAAAGTAACCCTTTTTTGATCAAAATACAATTATTAGTCAGTCCTTAAACATTAGCTAACAGTAAATGGTATTGGTTTCTTACCCAGAGCTTTGGCTAAATCTTTTGTAGTTTCTGTCTTCCCTGTTCCAGCAGGACCTAAATTTAAAATAAAGTTATGAACCATTATTGACACAGAGTATTCTAATTTGTTGTTATACTATTCTCTATACAGACCTGCTGGGGCCCCTCCCAAAAACAGTGATAGGGCTTGAGTGATGGTAAGATAAATTCTGTCGGTCAAAGGCTAGAAAAATCAATGAAGTATGTTTATCCGACAACCATATCTATATATGCATGGATAATAATTATTATTTTTCAAAATTTCTAACTTACAGTAATCACAAGTCTTCCATTGAGACCTGAAATTCGTAATAGAAGTTATTTAACTAATTATGAATGTTAACATAAGTGCTGCATTAAAATACAGATAATAGTAATAGAAATCAGCATTTTACCCATATATTCATATCCGTAATCAAAAGAGCCGGAACATTGTTTCACCAACATGCCATCAATATCCTTAATCCAGTAGAATCTCAATTGACTCTCCCATTCAAATTCTTGCTCGTCCATAATGCTGTCACGAACAAATTGCTCGATAATATCCCGAGCGTGTACATCTATGATTAAACAAGTGTTGCACTTTTTACGGTCGTTGGAACTCATATCCGTACGAACAAGAACAACTAAATCGTCCAATTGCTGATTTAGAAATTCTAAGTACTCTTTCATAGACCGTTTAGATCCCTAAAGACAGAAAACACGACCATTTTCTCAAGAACACTAATTATGTGATGGTAAATGAGAAATTGCAAATATAATCGTCGTAATTACCTGTTTGATTTTGAAAAACACATTTTCCACTTCCACAGTCCACCAAACTTGGTTAGCAGCTAGGACTATCATTCCCTGATAATCCATCATCCACTCAACGCGAGGCTTGTTCATTTTCCCATAATAATAAATAGCTTTCTTGGTAATGAATCGATTTGTTTTTCTCATTTCAACAACAACATCGTTCATCCATTCCTCGATTCTGCCTTTACAGATAACTACGCTTTGAAAGTCCATTTCCTCCTTCTCACCGGAAACCATACCCCAAACTTGAGTGGCATTTTTCATAGAGACCAATTTCATACTAGCAACGTTGTCAAACATCTAAGAAAACAAATACACATGAAATGTAAGACAATGTAACAAATAATTCATACTTTTCAACGTTAACTAACACTTTAGTACCTTTATCATATGTTCCTGAACACAAGAAGGTATGCCTGTTCCCAAGATAGAGAGCAACTCATCATCGGAAATGAAAAAGAACCGAGGAAATGCATTTCGCTTTGATTCTAAGTATTCATTTAAAGATTTTTGACAGCGATCTAAACCATTGATAAGTGTTTTGAGATCATTGAGCCGATTTGGAAAATGAGCGCAGTCCTTCACATTTTTTCTCTTAACTGCATCTGCCATCATCTATAATGCAAAAGTCTTAGTTATTTGCTTGGATATCAATTAATCAGAAGCATTAACTAAATTTGATTCTTTGAACCATTCTGTAGGATTTGTCTATCGCGTCAAATCGTTTTGCTTCTTCCGCTAACTGCTGGCGAATGTCTCCAGCAGTAAAAATTCCTTCGAGATACATCCATTTCCTCTGACAGGCAAACCACGCCTCCATAACTTCGCTAATTGTAGATAATGACTTTTCTAAGGCGGTCACGGCTAGAAAAGTTGGTAGTGACGTATTGACAAATAGTGTATTAATGCCATTTCAAAAAATAAGTGCGAATTTGTTGTTTTCTTACTATTATAAAATGGCCCGACAAACCGAGAGCCGCTAATTCCTTGAAGAGTGACCATATTATCATCCAAAAGTTGCATCATATCCTCCATTGGTCCAATACACCAGCCTCTGTCTTCGCCATTTTTTATGTACTTCATCAAATTGAATTTGTAACCGTCCCAAGTCTACACAGAAAGATTTTCTTTTAATGCAATGAAATTACAGTTACTTAGAATAACCCAACTACTGACAAAATCGTTCATTTGTTCAAAGCGAACCAACTTACGTCACTTAATTCTCTTATGCATTTTTCAATGTAGAGTTCTTTAATGGCACAAGCAATAATCTCCGCAATCACATCAGTAAAACGATGCAGCTCCATGGAAAACAATTTTCCGAGTGTAAAACGATCAGGGGACATATCGAAATGAACTCCTAAAACACCAAAAATAGTGTGATATTGAACACGTCCTCTTTAAACTCAATAGTTTGGATTTCTAACCTGTTTTATTTTGTAACTCCAACCAATGCCGTGGTCTGAGGGCCTCGTGTTTCAAATCTAAAAACAGAGGAACGGATCGCTTAAACTCCTTCATTTTTTCCTCGACACTTTTGCCAACTTCGGATGATCTGACGGTTTTAGAAAAATTTCGGAACTCCTTTAAGTAATCGTCAATGCCATCCACCAGTGCTTGGGGATTCAAATGGCTCCATAAAGTTTGTGACCAGGCAATTCTTGCATTCTAAAGAAATAGCAATGCCAATAGAACAGATTCTGAAACTTCGTTACATAATTCTGAAGTATTTCGTCAATCAAACCTTTTGGTCAATGTAGAGTTTGTAGAGTGCATCCATTGTGTCAAGATCTCTGGACATTTCTGCCATTTCAGGATAAATAGTAAATTCCAGCCCAAAAAGTTTTTCGGAAATAGCCATATCAGCCTTTTTTACCTCCATGTCTCTGTACTCATCATGGTATTGCTACAAAAATTACTTAGAATATATTTCTCTGAAAAAATGCTATTTGTCTTGTTGTATACAGATAGATAATTAAAAGAAAATAGAAACCTCGAGAAGTTCCAATCCTTTTTCAAGATTAGCCCCAGATGTCCCAGGTCCTTGGGCATAGTACCGCTTTACAAACGCCAAAACTTCATCTCTGAAGTGATCTCGATCTTCTACTGTGATTTTTGTGAAGCGAACTTTGATGGGCTCCATTCTTTTCATGACAACCTTCACTTCTCTCAGCCACATCATTTGCCACCTCTTCCATGTGTCTTCCAGCAACTCAATTTCTTCTTCAGAAACCTGTTAAAAATGAGCATTTAGTTATCTTGCTTTACAAATAAAATTAATAAAATTGTCTGAAATTATTTCGAACTTCAATATTATAGGATTTAAGGACTCCGTAGCGAATAGTAAGATCCCGGTAACGTCCTTCCATCTCAATTGTAGACTGTTGAATAGCTTGTACTGCTGCAAACACATACTTTAATTCATCGACAGTGCGAGGTAGAATGTGAAGCCGTTGATCGTAGTCCTAAAAGAAATACGGAATTATAAATTGCTGAGCTATGTAATCCATAAATATGTTTTGAAAATGAATTTTTACCGAAACAATACGATCAAAGTCGCTATTAGCCTCTTTTGTGCTAGCAATGAGATATTGTCCAAGCTTGACAACCCAATCTCTAGCAATCTTACAAATTGCGGATTGTAAGGGTCTCAAATTGAGTCTGCAAGTTCAAACAGAATACAAATGAGAATACACCACGATATTACCCGATGGTAAAAGAATCATTCAATGCATGCAAAACATACTGAAAACAGCCTTCTGTTCGTGTACTTGGAAGATCATTCACTCTCGTAATGATTGACGTGTAAAATCCCATTTTTTCATCATAGGCTCTCACATGAGGATTTGTTTGAGAGAATTCATCACAAGTTCTCTCTTTGTTAAACCTCCACAGATTTTTAAATTCTCTATATCTAAAATTTAATTGGGTTGATTAAAATCGCTTTTAAAAAATTAAGGATCTTAAATGAATTAATTAGGATATACTAAAAAGTAGGTACTGTTTCAAGTGATGCCAAAGTTTGTGGAGAACATTTTGGACATTCTGTTGAATCTGAAGCAGTAATTGGAGGACTCGAGGGATTCTATTCAAATCCAAATACATTGTGTACAGAAACGGTGGTAAATCATTTTCTTGATCGATTGGAGTCACTTCTATGCACGTCCCTCGTCGCCAACGGATAAATCTTCGTGATCCTTCAACGCAATCTCGAGCTGCTCTACTTATCATCAAATAGATTTCATGAGGGCTGGGAATTATACGCACCTCTGGAGTCTGTAATACAGCTTGTACTTCAAATAAAGGCTCATCGATTCTCATTCGGGTTTCGAAAGCGTATAGTCCACTGATTACGGCTCTGCATGAACAAATACAATAATGATCATGAATGACTGTTATGCCGAATTATTATCATTATCGCTAAATTTTCGATTTCTTACTTTGCAAGATAGTGGAATACACATTTTTCCAAAAACAAATAGTAATTTTTAAAACTTTTGCTTTTTCCTGTTGATTTATTGTATGCCATAAACTCGAGCTTTTCAAATAACGGGGCAAGTCCTTTGTATTGCAGATGAAGTAAACTCCACGTATCCATACGATGCTTTTCCCAATATTGAAAGTAATCCTGAAAGTGAACATGGATAAACATTGAAACGGGAAATTAGCTACATTACAAATTATGATTTGGTAATTTTTAAGAAAATAATACCCAACAGTCAAGAATTGGCAAATTGTATCGGCCCCTTTTTTTGTAAGGTGGTTCCTTGAACAATTTAGCTTTCGTGATTCTCTTGATACGCGAACGAATATCCTTTGAAACTTTGTTAACCTAAGTAAATGGAAGTTATCAATGTAAATTAAAATATAGATATTGTAATTGTGATTCTACATTTGCCGATTGTGTTTAGTTGTTTCTACTTGGTTAACAATCCCGTCGAATTGCTGAATGACACCTGAGAGATTGGCAGAATAATCAGGAATTCCTAGAGCCGTCCAGTTAAGTCGAAGGAGACCCTGGTCGAAACTCTTTTCTAAATCTTTAATAAACTTGTCCATCACTTCTGCCTAAAATATAACATATTAGGTACTTAAATCGACGAGGTATTGTTTGGTGCTATATATGCTACATATTTTCATGCAACAAAACGAAGGAACTCATAGTAAAAATAATGTCATTCAAACATACTTCATTGCTTTTAAGTCTTCGTCGTATTCCATAATAATTGTTTAAAATTAGTGATAGCTGAGACGAATTTTTGAAAAGGTTTTCCCTCAGTAAAGCCACATTTCTTACGGCTTCATTAATTCGATAGCCCATTTGTTCCAAATGAAGGGATTCTTGCACCATTTCCATTATGTCTTTCGGTAAATTCACTTTTATCACTTTCCTCCCTTTATTTTTCTCAGGATTGGTCCCAACTGTGCATGAAAAAACAGTTTATGATTACTTAACCAAAACGATTAAGGATTTGTAGTTTTCAGTTAGATATTAAATTAATCCATACGCTCGTTTTTGGCTGGTATTTTTATGAAAACAGTTTTGCGAAGGCTTGTTTGCATAGTTTTGGTGGCCAAATCAAGCCAAAACTGGTACCATGTGTCCTCATAGTGTTTCATGTCCCTAGCCAAAGTCAGGTATTCTTGACAAGCCTGTTCATTAAAAGTTTACTTCTCATTTCATACTATTCATACACATAACACGTGCTGTTACAAAATAAAAATCAAAAAACCAATGAATTCTTTTAAATAACAAAACAAACTATGATTACAAACCTGTTGACCAATTTCTGTACCAATGACATCCGCCTGAGCTCGGAAAGTTACGATTGTCTTCTTAATATAATAGAAAAGAGCCCTCACCCACCAAATTCTTCCTGCGACTGGGGGATTGTACTTCTGTATCGGCGGATTGTCTTTGTTACTCTATAAAAAGATAAGTAAAATTACGTTACTACAAAGCACAATATTTTAATTAATTTTTCATGAAAATAACCTTTATATAAGATTATAAAAACAGCATACTAACCTCATAAAATTCCTTTACATTTCGAACTTCAAGAATGTAGATCATAAGCGTATCATCAAATTTCTTCATTAATTTGGCATGGATGCTATCCCTTGTAGAGATATACTTGAACTTCATCAACATATCAAAAGCACTGTCTGCGGATCTAATTACAATAATAATGTCAAAAGAAGTAGGTAACTATGATAATACATCTATTACAATAACTGGCATAAAGACAGCTAACTTTATTGTGACGAAAGCTTCATCTATAAAACTCTTGGCCTCAGCCTCCAAAATCTGTACTTCTCTGCGAAGAACTTCGAGGAGTTCGCCCCATTGTTTGGCATTACTTGCGCTAAAAGGATCAAATGGCACTTCCATAAAAGGTCTCACTAGGTCAAAAGCTCTTTTCAATGCTTCCTCAATTTTTTTCGGATCCCCAACGACAGCTTTGATTTCAGGTCCAAAAAAGTTTTGGAATTCCATAAGTAATATTGCAATTTCCGTTAAGTGTTGAGAAATGATGACACAATAGTCCGTTTTGGGGAAAAGTTTGGAACGGTCGAATTCCCATCGTGCTCCTTTGCCGGACTGTTCTATTTTGTCTCGTGTACTTAAATAACATTCTTTCCAGCTAATCAACAATGTACGAGCGCTTTCCGACAAATCCATGATCATTATTGGCTCCCTGTAATATATTTTCGAATAATTACAGTCCAACCTTGACTTACCGAGTTTATAATTCAGAAAAAAATGTTTGGATACTTTTGGAATATGTTCATTGGATGGAGAATGTTGGTAACTCGGTCAAACAACAATTTGGCAATCATTTGGAGCATAGTGCACATACGATCTTCTTTGTTATAGTGGCGAGACAACATCCAAATTAATTGAAGTCCTTCCATTATGTGCGGAATGGCATCGATCATTTCATGGAATTTATGGGAATAAGTTATGGTCTACATGACAAATTGCAATTTTAGAAAATTCCCTCTAATCATATTACCAATTTTGAAAATTATCTTTGAATTGGGTTGAAACATACCTTCAAATGTCTTTCAATAGTAGACAAGAATCTGGAAATATCTCTTGCTTCTTGGAGACTTCGCAAAAGCTCTTGCTGCTGATACTCAAATCCAGGAAGCATATCCGACATAGCCAAGTTGAGAACTTGAGTCACTTTTCTTACATCTCTTGATTGTAATTGATCATGAATAGCACAAAGCATGGAGTTCCTGTCCCTCCAAAATTCCAACTCAGCTAAAGGTGTGAATGCGGATGGTTTCTTAAAAATACATTAAATCGTTTCATTAATTGTTTGCGACTCGGCGATTATCTATATTGTGTTGATTCTATGCCACATTTTCCTAAACATTAATGCAATAAGAAAAATGTACTTACAGAAGGCAGATCTTTCTCTAAGATATGAATAATTTGCTGTTCCCAACTAGCCATAACTTCTTCCAGAAAACTAACGAATTGTTTATTTTTAGCAAGGTAAGGGAAATTTTCATCGGCAGCATTTAATTCTGGAATGACAGGAATCTCTAGTCGTATCTCCCCTTCGATTTGAGTTATAGCTCTGCAGAATAAATTAGACAATGGTTACATATTTTTACCTTGAACATTTCAAGCATTTGTGCAATATGAGTATTGAATTCTCATTGTTGGTCAAATCATGTACATTACCCATTACTATTACCCATTTCTTAAATCGCAATTCAAATAATATATATTTATATTTTAAGTTATTACACCTTTTTAATATCGCTAAAAATCTTTGCATTTCTAGCGTTAGCTCTTCTTTCAATTGGGCCCTTTGCTGATCACTTACAGGTTGCATTTCCATTTTGGTCTGAGAAAGGCGTCTGCTCGGTGGGTTCAAATCGCTAAAGTGAGCAAGGGGTTCGAATATCTAAAGATCAAAAAAAATGTACATTGGATATCGTTTTGAGAACAGGAAGCTGAAGATGACATTTACAATAAATGAAATAATATCATTGTTTAAAAACTTACTCGAGACAAAACAGCTTCGACGGATCGAAGACTATAGCCATGCATAGTTCCCATCATTAAATGTTTCGGCATATTCTCCTCCGCATCACTGAAACTTTTCATCGGGGGAACGGGCACGCGAGAGGCTCGGATTACAAACATAGCCAAAGGATTGACTTTTCCAAATATGGGTGGTAGACTTGATGTGACGAATTCAAAATAATGTCGAAGCTTTGTGTCTTCCTAGTATGGCGAAAACAGAATGATAACAAAAGGAAAAATTAATCAAAACTTGTTTTAAAATGTATCATGAAATGCAGACAATTCGATTTATAATAATTTCGGGACGTCCGAAAATTTAAGACTTACAGGCAGCGATTCAACATCTAAATCAGTATCCTCATCCCAAGGGTATGAAGTTGTTTCTTCTACAGTTTCGATATCAGTAGTTAATTCATCCCCTGACTTCCGCTTCTTTTTTTTGCCCTTGTTTTTCTTCGATTTATCTCCTTTCTTCTTCCCACCTTTCTTCTTTTTACTTTTGCTGGAGCCTATACAATAATAAGGAGGCATTGAAAATACTGAAAAAATGAGGTTACAAATCTGAAAGTAAATAATTTTCATATTGATTATTTTTACCACTGGATTTGGACTTGGACTTAGATCCCTTTTTCGACTTTGTCTTGGAAGATTTCCCTGAGGAGTCTTTTTTCTTTTTCTTCCCTTTACCTTTTCCCTTTCCCTTTCCTTTACCTTTGCCTTTTCCTTTTTTCTTTTTCTTTGCTGATGTTTCTGTTGTTTCCTCAAACGTCTCCGACGGCTCTTCCATTTCAGTCTCCTCCTCTTCCCCTTCTTCCTCCTCTCCATCTGACTCTAAATCTTCTTCGATATTCATCTTATAAAAGAAACTGACTCTGTGGAGAGGGGCATCCTCCAAAGAATATTCCGAAATGTCAGTGTTAAGAAAGTTATAAATGTCACTTTCAATTTGTTGATTCAAAAGCATTTCGTCAAACAAATCTTGATCGTGCTCATTTAAATAAAGACACACTTGTCTCTTCAACCACGGTACGCTAAACACAAAATATGAAAACTTACTATAAGAATTACAGTACATTCAACCTAACGAATCAAAATTTTACAGATGTAGCATTCCTCTTTGTGAATTGTGTTTACATTGATTTTAGATTTTCATTTCAAATGATCATAGGAGAAAGGTGAGAAATGCATTACCGATAATCTTTTCCAGTGTATACAGATGGTTTTGGGCTAAGAACTGTGGTTGAAAGTTTTCTCTGACTTTCAGTCACTTGTTGGCCTTCATCCTCATCAACGAATTCAGTTAAATATTCCATATCCACTTCGTCGTCCTTATCTTGATCAGCATCCTTTTTGGCACCACCACCTGAGGACTTCCTCCTGCTCTTTTTTTGTGCATCCTCTCCTTCCTGCTTTTCTTCCACTCCTGCCGGAGCTGGGTTGCTGCTCTTATCCTCTGCAGTTGACATTGCAGGCTTTTCAGAATAAGTAAATAACAATTAGTTAACATTTAAAAGAGCGGACATCAATTTATAATACGAATCATGGAACTTTTTTTTTCATTTTCAAGACTTACTGCCTTTTCCTCTGAGATTTTTATACTCTACAAATTGCCTTCACTTTCTTTTCAGGTACTTTACATAAATTGCAAATCACATCAACTACATCGCTTTCAATGAAAAATATTACCAATCTTGGAGAAATTAAAATTTATTCACTTCTCTTTGCAAAAATTCTTTGACAGCCAGAGAGTGTCAAATGATTTCTGTATCGCGCTCTACTTTGTTTGGTCAAACAAGAAAATCAATAGATTAAAAGGGGAAAACGGAGGGTACCTTTTCTCTTCAATCCACGTTCCATCATTCCAGATCTCATCACAAGAACAGAAATTCTACAGTCACTATGGGAAATAATAAGTTAGATCAAATAAAATATGAATTTGCAGCAAATGCCTCTTGGCCTCTTCCATGCATTCAGTGCATCCGATTTCGTCCATCGTGTGGGTGACCATTTTCAGTAATTTGATTCGAATTCAATTTGATCGTAAAATATCATTTCCCACATCTACCTTTACATTTGAATACTAGATAATATATTCCTGCGGCTGTTATGATATGATGGAAATGTTGTTTAAATGTACCGTGTCCGTATGTGTGTAGGTAAGTACTGTTCATATTTATTATAATATCTGGCACACTGAAAGCGAAAAGGTATTTTGTAACTCGGTACTTACAATACAAACAATTAATACTACCTATGTGATGCGTAATATTATGAAATTATAATAATTAAATATTTACTGTTTTCTTGCACATGCACAATACATCAGGACTCAGAGCATTAAATCATGTTACATGAAGTTACATAGGTGCCAACATCACATTTGGTCCCGGTCTATGTCCATTTTATCTGAAGTCACTAATATAAAATGTCCTTTTTCTTGCTTGATCTTATCATAAAAGAATAAAATTATGTAACAAAATGATAGTTAACGTTCAAATGCAAGGAGTAATGCACCATGCAATGCCTACATTTAGTTTTGACAGAATACAACAGAGCAGACTTGCTGAAAAGCAAACGGTTATGAATATGAAGCAACTGGATTTTTGCAATCATTACAGACACTATTAGATGCATTCTTATCAAGAAGGAGGAACATCACAATATATTTGCACATGCATATTATTACGTGTGTGTACACAACTTTATATATGCTACCTCTCACTTTTGTGGGGTATACTGTACACAAGCAACCTTAGTGAGCGTATGTGCACATAGTATGATATCTCGTCCGATTATATATCATATCAGTAAAGGAAAATGATGGGCCTAGTATTCTGAAGGGCTTGTTGCGACAATGCAGAATAACAACAATGTGAGTAATGTAATGGTGATAGAGCATAGCAGAGTATCGAGTAGCACAATATGCCAATTTGTAAGGAACAGGCAAGTAATACCCAGAAAGACACCGTTGAAGCAAAGTTGCAGTTAGTTATAATGTAGTTATGTCCTTATGTCTGTGCCTATGCCTGTCTGCAACGAACTGTACGTGGTGTCTGTCAGTGTCTGTAGATTTGGTTGTAAAAACAAAATAAAGCGTTGCGTTGAACAACCTGACATACACTTAACCTTAAGTGTTAAGAAACTGCTTGCCTATACTATATCAATTATCTTGCAAGCTAGAAAGTCTGCCCACGCTGTAGTAACCAAAGCCATTGTCAAAGTTAACATTTGTAACATTCGGTTATGTAATCAATGTCAAAAGACACGACGAACGGGTCCCACGATAGTTCTTTTACTACACAAAAAAATGTTTAAGTAACAACGAACATATTTATTCTGATTCAATAACATGTCCCACTCATGCGTGCTCACACCAAAAATTCTTAATTTGATACCGATATAATGTACGAAGATACGATACATTTTATTTAGCGCTACGCGTTGCATTACCGCTGTCAACAATTCCTTGTATTAGGACAGACTGATTGGTTTTCAACATTGCAATTCTCAACTTATAAGTGCATGCGTAATCTTTTATAGAATTGTGTTATTTGTATATAATGTAAGTATACCTTATAGTATCTGCAAAATGTACTTACTCGTGTCATGGCTCATTGCATTCTTATATTATACGTGTGATCGGTAAATTATTATGGTATGATAGATTGCGATTTCACATGTTAATATTGTACAACCAGTAACATTCTTACTTTGCGTGTGTGTGTATTGGATGATCAAATATACACAATAGCATACAGTCATTCGGGACAATTGTTCGGTAACGTCTCTTGTCGTTTTGCAAGTGATCTTAAGAGATTCTATATCACTGTATAGGTATATTTGCTTTACCTGATGCAGCCTATATACATGTAAAATGGTTAGTATAATGCAGTTTTTTCTGATGGACTGTCATGAGTGCAATAGAAATGGCAATTAAGGACTTGCTGTACACATAATTAATTGGTTGTATGTAGTAAATCGCAATCGGCAATATTAACCCTAGGGGATTAGTTAGAACATAAGGGATTTCACAGTTATTGTATTGTATGTGAATGCGGCACTATGGTATGCTACAAATATGCATTAGGGTACATGCCCCACTAAATTCAGCAATGAAGTGAAACAAAAGTAACCTTAAAGATAATATATTTCTTAGATTTGTATTTAGTATTGATGTAGGACTGTAACCGCATAGATAACCTTAGACATCGTCTGTTGGCAACTCCTGTCTGTACACTTCAACAATGGCGTGTGTTGAAGTTGAGGATAACGAAATTGGAGCTCTCCAAGAGGTTCTCTGTATCTCTTCCTTACCTCACATTCATTATCCGCATTTATATTTCGGCCCCCATCCAATATAACTTTTACTTATCTTTTGCAGTTCCGCGAGGCAACAACTGATCTACAACAAAACGATTTAGTGCTCATACGATTCCTCAGAGGTATTAGTATTGATAGCCATTTACATCTATACACTTTAGCCACAATTAAACAAAATAAATTCTTTACTCGTACTACTACACACGATTTACCATTTCTGGGAAAAGAAAATTATTTTCGTTATATTCTTAGCAAGGAACTTCAACATTCGCAAAGCCGAAGAAATGTTGCGGAACGTGAGTGCATCAATCCAATCAAATTTCGCACAACAATTACTATTGTACATTGTTCACATTTTGAGAAAAATTACATTACATTTTTTCTGCTATAGTACTTGAAATGGCGTGAAGAATTCGACCCATCGTCATTGAAGGAATGGAAGGCTCCAGATATCATCCGAGAAGATTATCTTTACGGCTTCACAGGCTTTGCTGATGACAACACTCCAGGTAAATACAGCAGTGTCAGTAGTGTCATTCACAGATAATTTTACATCCGAGTATCTACATCTAAGTCTGTAGGAAAATTTAGTCAAAAATTGATTCTTTTTTTCAGTCCTGGTGGTACCGTATGGTAGATGGGAAGTTCGTAGAATTTTGGAAACCGGTTTAAGAGAAGAATCGATTAAATATGTGCATCGATTATTGGATGAAATCATGATGCAAATTGAAAAGTCTGGGGCGAAGCAATTTCATGTTGTCTTAGACTCAGCTGGAATGACGTTCTGGAAAGTGGCTCATCTAGAAAGTACAGCACTTTTACATACATGAACATGCAATATTTTCTTACATTATTTACTGTAGTTAATTGATTCTTTAGTTTATGAATCTAACCAACTTTTCCATTTTAGCTATTGAGACAGCAGTTCAAATATTTAAAGAATTCGAAAGCTACTATCCAGAAACACTAAAATCATGTTACGTCGTTAACTGTAAGTTTGGGAACTGATACTTTTCATTTGCATACAGCAGGCATTTGCATACTAGTGCTAAATAATGACGTTTTTATTTTATTATTACAGCTCCTTGGGTTTTTCCTTACGTATATAACTTTGTCAAACCTTTATTATCTGCTAGAACATTAGCAAAAGTAAAGTTCTTTGATAGCAACGAAACCAAATGGAAAGAAGCATTGTTGAAAACAATACCTGCACACGCTCTGCCACTTAACTACGGAGGAACCGGTCCAGCCTTTCGGTTTAAAGGTGAAAGAGATACAAAAGCTAACGATCCGTAGCTATAAATATGATATTGAATTTCTACACAATATAACCATTACCAATCCCAATGCTATATCGTATATAGTGACACAAGATATACGAGAACAAAGAATTTTATATGAATTAGTGCATAACTATTGTTTACTAAATGAAAATGATAACTACCAGATCAATATTACAAAATTATTTTTTAAACTATTTTTTACTGCGTAAGATCATCTTTGTGTGTTGGAGCAGAGCTAGGATACTCTCTATATTCTACCTATGTTCTTTGTGTACGCAATAATTGATGAAACATGTATTATAATATTTAATATACTTGGATTTACATTTAAAACTTTTTAAAACGTTTAAAATATGGAACCTTTTCCATTGAGTGTACAAACGCTGTACAATGAGCAGCAATATTCTATATAAATATTACTATCAATCTGTATGAAACAAAATATTGTAAGAAAAGTATATTTCTCACGTGTGTAACTAATTTTAAAACGGTAAATAGGCATTTGATATTTTAACCTGCTCCTGCACTGTACTTAAGACCATTAGATCTTCTCTAGATTACCTGTAAGACAAAGAAATGTAATTAGTAATTAGTAATGTTATAACTACACGGAAGTATGGGGATAATAAACTGTTTCATAGGAACCTTTAATTTTCGATATAATTTCTTGCAAATATAAGTCATCATTCTCATTCTTGCGAAGACCTTGGTGAATTTCCAATTCAAAATCCGACCCATAGAGTGGGAAATACTAAAAAAATTATAAATTATATCATGATTTGTAGTAGTGAGATTGTGTAGTCGTAATGTGATGTTATTTCGTTTAACATTGAAATTTTATTGATTACTATACTTTGTGATCAGGTATTTCCGAATTTAGACTTTTAGAAAGGAGAACCGATGTAAGATAAGTCCATCCTCGAGCGGAGTTTGCTGCATTGTATCCTCCTTTTAATAGATTCAAACACACAAAATGAAAATCGAGATTCTTGTCTACAGGAGTTACATTTTCATTGAACGTTTACCTCCTCCTAAAAACAAAATTGGTACATTTTGTTGCACAATTTTCTTAACACAATGGCTATAGCTGTTAAGAGTTAGATTGAATGTGCCTAAAGGATCATTTGAAAGGCCATCTAGTCCACACTGCATCACTATCGCATCAGCTGTAAACTTTTCTTCTACTAACTTCATAATCCTGAAAATAGTATTACAATTTCATGCATAATATGAACTAAAAATATTCCTTGAATAGTTCATGGATATTTTAATTGATACATTAATTTATAACTTAAAAAGTATTCTGTTTTACCGATCAAAGACAAATATGAATTGTCTATCATTTATTCCATTTTTTAACGGAACATTTACAGAATGATATTTTCCCTTCCCAAATCCTATGTCATCGTAATTTCCAGATCCGGGAAAGAACCCAATCTCAAAGTTATGGAATGATACAGTCATAATATTTTTTGAGCAACTGAAAGCGTTGTCTACCCCGTCACCTAAGAATACGATACGAAACTTTGCTCATAAAATAAATCATTTCCATCACGATTCAACGTTAATACATATTGATTCAAGGGACAAAACTAATCCATATGGAGTAGGAATCAGATCGCTATTGGGTATGTACTTAAGCTTTCAAGATTATTTACATCGACCCCTTCAAAATTTGAAGATAGTGACAAAAATCGATGTCT
>JAAAYG020081895.1:0-35856 GCA_009936455.2 Tomocerus minor | reverse complement strand
TAAATCTTCTGCAGTTAAGCCTTTTTAAATACAAAATAGTGCGTTTAAAAACTAATTCCTTATGATTGAGCAATGAATTATTTTTTGAATCAGAGGATTACTTATTGCAATCAAAATGCTTACCACATCGATGACAGCCGTTAATAACTCCTTTAATTGATCGAATGTATAAAATAAAGGATTTAATACTTTTATTAACATCCTGAAATGAATTCGATTAATGATGTATGTATTAAATATGTACTATGTAAAATTAATCTAACCTTCAACATTTAGCATGGGAATAATCTTGAAGATACACTTTTTCAAAAGTTCATCCATATCCGGAGACAAAAGCAATTTGTTGAGAATCCCTTGCATGACCCACGAAGCGTTTGTTTCTCCTGGATGAACTCTGGCTGTTAGGAAAACGACTTCTCTGTCTTTCATGAGATATTTTCTATTATTCATAGCTGTCACTGTGACTAGAGGTACATCGTTTTGATTCAAGGATTGACATAATATGTCGCATCGAATGATTCGTCCAGTTTCACATGAAGCCTTCATTATGCTTCTCTCTAGATCCAATACTAGCCTTGTATAAGTGTACGGCATGTGATATGCAATGTAAACGATATCTCCCCGCTTAGTAAATGTCAAACTAAAAGATGCAGTGTAATATGCTTTTCGTTTCTTGCCAGTACTATTTCGGAATCCGTTTCGGAAATAACAAATATTAAATCCAGAGCGCACCCAACCAGGATTTCCATCTAAGGCTTCTGAGACGGAGAAAACGACAGGTTGCATCCCATAATTAAATTGACTATTCCCTTTGATACAGTTAATTATGTTGAAAGTATAAACGACATCCTCAAGCGTGTTACTGATTTGAAAATAGAACCATTGGTTGTGGCTGTTAGAGTTGACATCCGAGGTGAGAACTAAATCAAACTCCCTAAGGCCAATCTGTACAACTTTCCTCAAATTGCCACTCTCAAAGCGAGATTCGAATTTCAGAGTACTTTTTTTGTCATAAGTCCCAACTTCCTTTTCATCATTGTTCTTTAAAATGGTTGCAGAGGGAATAACTTTTTTGTTTCCCTTTTTCTGGTTCTTTTTTGTCGCGTCTTCTGTAGCAGTTTCAGAAATGATTTTATCCAGATCATATAATACTTTCGTTCTAAAAGTATCAGCCCCTGACGCTCTGCTCATTACTGTAAGAACTTTGTTACGGAGAGTAGAGCGATCTGCTGCTGGTAAAAGACACTCTTTCTTCGAGCCACTTCCTGCAAGAGTCCAATCTGGATAAGCCAACTTAGCAAAAGCTATCACACTCTTGGTTTTGTTTGCCAATTTCCCATAAGCTCCTCTTAATCCTTTTGCACTGCTCATATTTCCAACTGTGTTAGTAAGGGTATCTCCTGCTGCATTTGCATGTGATTTCGATAAGTTTGATTGCATTGATAAAAGATTAACCACATTTTCAGTGTGCTTCAATATTTCACTTTCTGAAAAGAATTTTGAAAATTCTTGTAGTGACGTGAGAGAAGTTTGATTTGATGGTTTATAATCCTTTGAAGTTTTGCTTCCACCTTTTTTTGCTGTGCTCGACCTAGAATCAGAGGTTTGGCCAAGTGGAGATGATTTCCCTTTCAAAGCGGCTAAGAATTTAGCTTGACAAAAAACAGTTTATTACTTTAGTACAGGCAATTAGCATCTTAAGTTTTCTAAAGGATGATAATAATGCAATCTTTATTCTTTTACTAAAAAAAGATTTTAATTGTACTCAGAGTTTGTGGACTATTTTGGCGGCCAGACATATTTCTCTTCTTTTTCGGGTGTAGCTCTGCTGTTCTACAACCGTCGTCATCATCACAGTCAGTTCTGTCTATTTCCTCAAGGTCTTCATTATCTTCGCCGTCCTCTACATCGTCGTCATTTTCATCACTGCCTCCGAGGTCAGGGTCATCTGGATTATCCTCGTCACTACTTGTTCCTGATTCATCATCATTGTTTTCCTTGCCTTCTGGTAAAGTGAACTGAGCCGGGCTCAATGAATCTATCACTGGCAACTTGTGGACATTATAACTGAGCGTAAGGGTTGCACAGGCTCGCATCATGACGTCATCAAAACCTTTTCCAGCAGGACAACTCTCGCAAAACTTTTTGATGTGGGTTAGTGCATTACTTTGAAGGAGAGCTTTCCTTCCGATGGCTGTCAATGCAAGATGTGTGTAAATCGACAAAACAGATTTGCACATCTTCAGTAATCCTCTTCCTTTCCATGATGTCCATTGTTGAAAGCAGTTGATGACGCCAATCAAACAACCTGCATTAAGAAATCGACGGCAGTTCTGTTTCTCCTTTGTCAAAAGTACCAAAGTGTCAAAGAGCATTTGAAATTTAGGCGAGGGCTGGTTATTGAAAATTCCAAACATTTTCTTTGCGATGTTCATCACTTTGTGTTTGCCGAGGACAACGGCTACTTTTGAACTTCTTGCGAGTTTCCTCAAAATTTTAAGGACTGGATAATAGGAGACAGAGCGACTGAAAAATAAATTCCTAAGAATCCTTAGCAGAAACTTAACTTTGCACATTTTGCCAAGAGTGACTGCAAAACTTGAATCTCTTTGTGCCATCGCCGAAAGAAACCAAATCATATGCAATAAAGTTTCTTGCAAGAAGTAAGCTGTAGATCCCACACTGGATTTGTATTTCTCTTTGCAAATTGACAGATCTCTACCGATATGTGACATCATGTAAATGCAGCAGTGTAGGTAGGAACAATCAAGAGCTTGTTTCACCGAAGCAGACTGAACTTTTCTATTTCGTGGATTGACACAATCCCTTAAAATAATGAAAATCTTCAAATAGAAGTTTTGATACTGTTTATCACAAAAGTTGGTGATTAAAATTTTTACTCCTGGATCAACATTTGCTATGAAATGTAAAAGATCAGGTTTTCTATCCGAATTTGATATAATAAGATCAGAAGCTGATTTCAACATCCATTCCCATGAAGCGTACATCTCTACATCTCCTTGGCCCGAGTTATCCATTTCCTTCTTTATTTGTAAAAGTAATGTGCACAGCCCTTGAGACCATTCTGTGACTACCCCTATGTCTAGAGTTAATTCTGGTGCTATCCATTCAGGGCGATCCGTTTTATCTTTTTCATTTGACCTGCTTTTCTTTCTGCCCATTCTACACGAGATTATTGCCTGATGTATTTACTAAGAATCTAAATCATTGTATGATTGAGCTGAAAAATTGACTAAGATGATCTTGATGTGCCAAAAATCTATTCGATATTCAAAATGTATGATTTCAACACAATTACTTCTAATTATGAATCTGCAAAGAAAGAGGAGTCCTCAAAATCTAGACGACATTGTCATAAATGCAGCAAGATATTGAAAAGTTGTCATGCCAGTTTATTGTAAAAGATACGCTGTCTGGTTCACACACAGTTCAAGCCTATGGGTAATGAAAATGAATAATAATGATGAAATAAGCAGTTGGAATTAGTCGGAAACATGAGAAAGTACATTTTATAATTTTATATATTTCGCATAAATCTTTTGTGAGCAAGAAAATCGCGAAAACCTTAAGAATCGAATGTGACAAAAATTGTTAGATTGCGATATAACAATGAAAATACGCAGCTAAAACTATAATGGTAATTTACAAAAAAGGGCAGAACTTGTTAGCATGAAATGTAATAAAGATGAAAATAGTGTAGTATTGCATTCAGCAAAAGTTTTGCATTTAGATTAATTAGGTGGATTAGGTATTTATTTCTATCGTATGCAGGATTTAATAGGTAGGGAGCAAAAAACACTGGGATATATCTTTGAATTCTAACTGCCTACACTGTAGTAGATGCATTAACTTGAGTTAACATGAATTCTAAGAACACTAAGTATAATAAATATTATTTCATTGAGAATTGAGATCAAAAATGTTTGACCATTACAGCACCAAAGTGTTCTTCGGTCAAATCTTCCGCTGCAAAGAAAATTTCGCCATTCTCATCTTCGAGATCTGCGAAGTCAAGTCTGGCAACTTCCTCGAACCCCAGTTTCGTGGCTGCACGTCTTGTGTAAGGACTTGTGAATATGCTTTTCGCCATGTGAAACCCTTCTGCCTGTAAGAATTCCAAGTTTCTTACGTACATTTCCGTTACAATTCCTTGTCTCCGAAATCGAGGGTCTGTCGAGGCTACAAAAAATTCGGCATACTCATCATAATCAAACCGATTGAAGAGCTCCGCTTTTTTTTCAATGTCGCTAACGAACTTGAATAGCATTTTGCCTTCTTGGGATGTTACTGTAATATCATCAAAGGTTGTTTCACGAGTGTGACGGAAAGTAACACGGACCGATGCTATCTGCAATACACAAACATCAATTTTAGAAAGATGTTATGTTAAAGTGTTTAGTAGAGATCATGAACTAAGACAAGATTTCACTTACTTCGCCAGTTTCCTTTTCTTCCACTAAAAAGCTAAGATCGTCTGCAAGCATTTTCCTGGCCAGTTCTCCAACTTCAGATCCGAATTGGTCATTGTAGCCAAGAAGCTTGCAAATAGGTTCTTCTCTCATAAAACACTCTTGGATATGTTCTACTACCCTATCCCAATCTTCAGGCTGAATTTTGCGGAAAATATAATTTCCCCATTCTCCCTCTACTAATCCGTAGTTGTCTTCTGCCATTTTTAGAAACAAAAATTGAGTTAGTGAATTTGAGGATGTTCTGAATACTTCTTGCCTTTAAAACCTTTTACGGACTGCTGACACGATTGTCTTGGAACGAAGGTTTTGGACTGTTTTTACCTGTAGGTAGGTATGATGAACACACAATAGGCGACATAAATTCAGTTAATAATTCAAATGCACCAATTCCGGCGTTCTTTTCGTTGAATTGATTCTTTAAACGTAATACTGTCTTTACACTTTTGGCAAAACTTGTTTTGACAATTAGACAAAACAGGTCTAAAAAATCCCTTATATACGTGCAGCATTGATACATAATATTAAGAATTCTCATGCAAGTTTGAATGTAATATGCAATTAACACTATTTCTGTATTCAGGGAGAAAAGACCTCAAATAGTACCGTTCCGTATATATGCATGTGCTATGCAAATAAATTGGAGACAGGAATTTTGGCAATTGTGAAATGCGAAATGAGTGGTAGTTACATTATTGAACATCTCAGTCAAAACAGCATAAGCATATAAAATATACTGGTTAATGTTTAGGATTTGTATACAGAAACCCGGATGTATTATGTAGGCAATTGAATAATGCCAATTTCGATAGTGGCAAAAGTTGTCCCAAATACACAAAGGAGTTGCCATAAACGGTTGAAACCAACATTGGAAAGACTTTAATTGGGACAGAGAGCCATTCGATATACATTGCACAGACACCTAATGATAAGCAATGAAGGACTCATTAGGTTGCGAAATGCGAAGTTGTATTATTAAGGCGTGCTTATTTAAAATTACTGTCCCTTAAGAACCGATGATTGGGGTACATGCCTACCAGTATGCATATTTTATTCGCACCCGTCTGTATTTTGCTTCAGCAAAATTAATCCATACCAATTAGCAATTCAAACAACATCAAAGGTTTTCGTTTGAACTATATTTACATCCTCGCAGCCATCGAACTGTTTACTTTTTATACTCAAGTGGCTTCAACTAATTAAAATAGCACTAATGGCACAGTTCGGATAAATACACATGAAAACTGTTTCCACAAACATTAGGGAAAAAATACAACTCAAGCCATTGGATTAAGGTGTAATGTGATGTTTTCTTCATGAAATTATACTATGGCAAGCTTTTTAAAACAGTAAGCTCCCACAGCGTCTCAAATCTCTCAAATTGTCTATATGCGTCAACAGTCCGCTATTGTAGGGAACTGTAATTATTATTGATGAGAAAATTATAAGGCAGAAAATGTATGAGCATAATTATTACTGCTTACTCCTAGAAAAGTGAACTAACCATTTCAATGGCGAACTTAAATTATGAGTTTTATTTTATCCATTTTACTACTAGCGTGTATTAGTTTTCTGATTTGCTTTCAAAATACAAAGACTACCGTCGTCGTCTTAGACTTTTAGTCCCATTTTCCAGTCTGTTTGGCCTAATTTACTGAGTTTTGGATGTAATATTATGCTCTGTAATTGCGTATATTTCTAATTATCTATGAGTATATATTCCAATTCCAATTAAGAATAGGAAGACTAATAATGTATTGGGCTTCTAGTTCTATAATATGCGTGTTTCCACGAAATGAAGTAACCTAAATTGATTAGCCTCTGAGCCTGAAGGAAGTTAGACAACATTAAATGCAAATAGATAGATTTCATCCAGGGCATAATTAAAGGATATTAATGCTTCATGATGTTGTCTCTACAGTTCCATGGTTCCTGGCTAGGACATTGAATGCACATGACTCTACAGAAACTATTTTGTTTCAATCAAGTCCATAGTCTAACTTTCATATTTAGATAACTTATTTGCTGGTTGTTTTCAGGTATTGAGGGCATGAAAGTACATATGGACGTATGGACACACCAATGCAATCACTCGATATAAGTCCTTAGTCCTTACCGACAACAGTCAGTTATAGAGCAGAATAATTCTTCAATGTGTTGAAAATAGAAAAAAAATAGCAGACGAAGTAGGACAGCTCTTTCCTGCCTCTTTTATGTTCATTTATTGCCTATAGACTTTTAAAGTAATTGTAATTGGTAAATATTCATTTATATATTATTATGAACTATCTTTTAAGAAATCAACCAATCTTCAATTAATTAATTCACTAATGTACTTTTCAGTTAAATAAAATCTACTCTGGGGAGTCTCTGGTTACTTGATACAAATAATACTATAATACTATTCTCTTCCAACTTAACTAGGATATCTGTCATGTAAAAGTATTTAACCGTTACTCCGGAAGAGATTTTTTAATAGCGATTCTCGGTACACTTCCCTCGTCTTAGTTATGACTTATTATCGTACTTGCTACTTGCTGACTGTTACTCTTGAGTTTAAATGGTTACTAGATTTCTTGACATAGTTTGTGAAAATATATACAATTTTAAACCACATTATTTGTATTTCGCATTTTTGATTATAAAGTATTATTATATAATTGTAGTTCTTCAACTGAAACTGAAGCTAATGTAAAAATTCCAAGTAGCAGTAACAATAATAAGTAGAGTATATTATATACATATCTCGACACAAAGAATGCATTTTCTTGTATGTTAAAAAATTGAGAAATACTTGACAGAAATGGAATGTTACTTGACACATAGTGGTTTTATTAGCCTTCTTGGAAACCAAATGAAACCATCAATGCGGTTTATTAATATTAAAATTAAACTCGTAGTCATTATGACTAATGTATGTTGCCAGTTTGGTTATTCATGTCGAAGTAGTACCGATGTCCAATGTTTGAAGCTGAAAATGAAATGAAGCTTCAATGTAAGGTGGGGACGTGATTCGCCTATAACGTGAAACTGGACAATCTTGACAGTATTCAGAAAACGGACGAGTTCTGGTTATTTATATGAGAATTTGTTACAGATGAGTTTGTTGTACCCAAAAGACAAAAATTGACTTGATTCTAGTTATGGTCGACATGTTTAAGATTATAATTTATCAACAATTTCAGACAGAGTCATCGTCATCAGTATCAACTATTATCACTAATTTGCTGCCGCAATTTCCTAGTTCAAGTTACTTTAATGTTTTTCTGAAGCCTGTATATCAGCATTACCATCAAATAAACATCCAATAATTTCAGTGCCTGCTTTTTGAAATCATTTGATGGGAAATTGGTTTTTTCTTATATTTTTTATATTTATCTTCTCTATACTACTCACTTTTGTAACGATTTGGAATGAAAACTGTAACTGTTAGCAGTGTACCTATCCTTGAGTGCCCTGACATGAGATTGGAAATGATTTTCTTGAAGATTTTTCAACTTTCTGCTGCAAAGTTAGAATTGATAGGGATTTTGACGAAAAATTTCGCGTACAACTTTATACTTAATACAACTTTATTTAGGATATGTTTAGGGCTATATTGACTTTCTTAAAAGTTTCGCAAGGAACCTATAATGCGGTTTAATATGGTTTTAAAACTTCTAAATTATAATATAATCTAAAACTATATAGGATCTATATGAATGATATAACCAAACTCCGGATTATATGTCAAAATGTCAAGTGTTTTGGGTATTAAAAATGGTGCATTCATTCCTACTATCCCTAATATTCCTGTTTATTGCCACCATTAATTTTACAATCAATAGAGTACAATAAAAAAATCTTGATATCATATGGAAAATGCTAAGTATGATTGTAAATTAGTGAATTTTGTCCATAGAAAAATTACTCGTATTGACTGTTACAAGGCAGATTTTCATTCGGAAGGATGTTTAAAAAACACTTTTTACAATGACTGAATAACGGCAATAGATTCGAAAAATGAAAATGGATCTGGTTGCTCGTTTATTTTGAACCTCTATATAAACATGATAATATAATTTATGTATTAACAACAGTGGAGCTGAATACGATCTTGGCATATTTGCTCCTTTTATCTCTATTAAATGTTAACGGAGAATGCAACATTTACCTTAGTTGCCATTTGAAAGCTAACATCATTTCCGATTCTTTGGCGTATTATGTTCTCACTGTATGATGCTTCACTGAGCTAAGATGGGCCTGACAGTTTCAATGTCCTTAAAGAATCGGTTTAATGTTAGAATTAAATATCTTTGGAGATAAACATACTAAACCCCAAATGTGCAAATTAGTTGTACTGAAAACTTCTTTCCAGGTAAGCAAACAATACGATTAAAAATTAACGATCTCTGTCTCGGTATTTTTTGTAGCGACATGATTACTCCATAATGATTTTTACAGATACACTGATTCTTGGAATGTACCTAAAGCGGAACGTACTACAACCTCAACGTTATCTGCCGTTGTTTTGTGTCGCACAATATATGAGTGTTTCGTGTTTCCACATAATATGCTTGATAACACTTCAAACGCTACATGCATAATAGTAATAGTACTAATTAGTTAAATATAGACTTAAGGAGGGGTTGACGCAATTTCCATCCCTCATTCAAGAAGATTCCCGAAGGCCCTTATTTTCAACATTTTCAAAACTAAAATTTTGGATAAGAAACATTTGGGGTTTTTTGGTGTGGGAGGAATACATTGAAAAAGTGTATTTCGATTTTTATCACATATTTAGAAACATGCGGCCTAGAGCATTTTTTTCTCATTTTTGGTATTTTTTGCAACTTAGTACGTTTCCCCTAACTGTCCGAATCTGGGCTGGAAAATGCATTTTAAATTAGACTCAACGCCACGGCGGTAAAGCGACATATATGGTATTCGTATGGGAAATTTTTAAAAATCTTGTCGTAAGGTATAATGTCTCGCAGAATCCTGTCACATATTAATGCTCACTATTTTATGGGTATGGCAATGATGTGCAATCGAAAATAAGCCGAGCAAAAGATCGTTGTTTAATTAAGCAAAGGGTTAGAAAGGTAAATCTTCAATGTAATAGACGTAATAAAATTTAACCTTCAAGAGTAAATACGAAAAACAGGTTGCGTCAATGCCGTTTCAGCATGTTTACGTAAATCATAATCATAAGGATATCAATTTTTCTTAAATTGTTCCTTTTTTTCCAATTCTGCCTTTCAGGAACAATAATCAATGTAATATTTTTGGCCATATGAGAACATGAAATTCCTGCGAAGCGAAAGCATGGAGTGCTGCAAGATTTTTCGTACTGTTTAAAATGTAACTCATGGATTTTGCTACTTTTGTGTTTTCCTATATATATCTAGTATTAAGGAAAATGTATCAGAAAAAATTATTTGCTAATTAGTTTACGATTACCAGTCCTGAGAATTGGGAATACTGCAATGCAACTGTTAAACTTCCAGTTCTTCGTTAAAGAAAATGCGCATTTAAAAAGTTTTTGCAATGCCGATGCATCAGTTCTTAATGTGTAAACTTCTGCGTCATTAAACTCATTGAATGTGTTAATCTAGAAGCTAATTGATGAAAAAGGTTGTAACCTTTGAACTAAATGTACTATTAATAATTAAATAATTACGTAATGTACTTACAATCATTACTGATGGAAAAAATGCATATGGAAGATGTGAAAGTACCTGTCTAAATTAAATCAATGGTGTTTCTGCGACTTAAACTTGTGGAATTTAAACATGAAATCATAAATTGTTGGTGTATTGTGCAAATAAATACAAAAATAACAGAGTTTTTGTTTGATTTAACCATTTTATTTGAACATAAAATGTCATGTCCATGTATAAAAACAGCGCTGTTTTTATAACATGTTTTTCAGTTAGTCTCCTTAATGAATCCTTTGAAAAAATCATATGTGATGTAGATTATTTACCTGCTTATCAGCACGGCCGAATCAAATGTTATTGAGATAATCTCATCGAAATAAACTTTTTCAGTACATAATAAACATAAGTAAAAGATATACATACAACTTAATCCACACAATCATACGTCATTGCATCCAATTAGTACTTAGTATCACCAATTATAAGTAAATTGAAACTCGTTAATAACATCGATAAGAGGAAATTATTGCACACCAGCACATTTTCTAATGGGTTTTGAGTATCTATATCGTTTCATCTATCTATGGATAACAGTGCTGATGCTGAATAGGGTTCTCGTAGACCATAATAGTATTAGTAGTATATCTGTCTGCTATATATCAGATTGACCATTCCCCGTCGCTCTCAAAATATCAGTGCAATAGAAAACTTTAATTTGGAAATTGCGACACGAGTTGGTCAATTTGAACTTTTCATCCATTCTATCACCGTACGAAAGCACGTTGGCCTTGTACAATGCAGATTCCCCATTTCTTATAGTTAATATAGTTTTTCTGTACCCACAATCACAATAAGAGGCTTCGTTGATTATTCATAATTTGGTTTATAGAGAGTATTTAAGGACTGTAATGGTAATTCGGTAACACAACACTACACGGACACTATTTTCACTAACTCAACTATTTACATAAATACTAAATACCATTATATTATTCTATATTTTACAAACAATACATTAATTTCCGAGAAGTACTATATAATAAATAATAGTAATACATACAATGGGCCCAGCACCCACAACACAACAAACAATGGAAAATCACGAGAACATTGCTTAGTTGCAGTTAAATTATCCGAAATTTTATAATGAAAATCAGAGTGTATCAGGTGTGAATGTACGTTATAAATTCGATTTCTTTTTATATCTCTTTGTCATCTGAAACTAATCACTACTAGAGAAAGTCGTTTTCATCGAGAATAAATAATGCTCAATCTTGTACACTCTGTCATTATATGTATCTACCCTAATTTGTGTATTTGAGTTAGTTCTACAGGTAGACTACAATCTAGTCTTCTTTACTGGAATACAAAGTTTCAGTTACTGCTATATCTTCTGCTGGAATATCCTTATCCCCCCAACCATAAGGTCCAGGCTCAATGTTATCGTGATGATCATGATGCCCATGGCTATGACCGTATCCTTTGGAGCCATCTCCAGTTCTTGCTATTCTTTGTTGGACAATTTTTTCGGGAACAGTCTTCAGATCATAAGCCCAGCCAATCATTGCGAAGAAGTCGATGAATGCAACAGTGAAATTGTATTTGTATTTTCCAACTTCGGCCGTCTTGTAATCCCAAGGGAAGGTGTGGTGATAATTGTGCCACCCTTCGCCAAATGCCCACAGAGCCACAAATTTATTTTCTGATGGGTTAATTGTCCTAGAAAAATAACACAAATTAGAATTTGTTTGTTCATTTTCTACTGATCCAACAGCGTTTAAAATAATACAATAATATGGAGGATTAGTGTAACTTACTTGTCATAAGGTTTGCTTCCCCACATATGTGCAGCACTGTTGACGAGCCAGGTACAATGAAGGTTAAAGCAATATCTCAATTGGGCAGCAAAGCACCATGAAACAAAGAGGGATTCTCCCCAGAAGTACCAAGGAATGACAGTTGGCAAGAACAGACTGAATGTAAGAACCAATGGAACGTAGTATCTGTAAGAAAAGAGAAGTATAACGTTTAGTATGATAGAAAGGTTATCTACTTTCAGTTGCATCACTCTTTACGTAAGTGATATTATATAATTAAATGTGTCATTAAGACTAGGAAATCTTACTTTTTCTGAAACATGATGACGGGATCAGCTTCCAGGTCAGACATATCAATTTGCTTTCCTTTTTGTTTCACCGCTTCGTGCTTACGACACAAGAGCCATCCCATATGTGCAAAAAAGAACCCTCGTTTGGCATTATGAGGATCTGCATGCGTTTCTGAGTATTTGTGATGCACTCGATGATCACGAGACCATTCGTGAATGCTATTCTGTAATTAGGAAAAAATTATTACTGTTAATACACAATGCTTTAAAATCACAAGACGAAAATTGATTTTAATTGTTAATAAAACATTTTTTGCTTACTTGGAAAGATATAGTCTGCATGAAAGTTAGAATCAATCTCAGAGGAAGTCTAGCTTTATAAGATTTATGAGACCAAAGTCTGTGGGCTCCTGCAGTGATTCCCAGGGCTCCAAAAGAATGTGTTACAAGTGCTGGAAAAAATAGAAATCATTAATATTCAACATTCCAAAAATTATTACTGCGTTATGCACATAATTATAGGATTAGGATTATGAAAATGACTTACTGGATACAAAGGTTTGCCACATAACTTGACCGGTGCAGAAGAGATAGAGGCCAAAAGCTGCGAAAAGATGAAGGTAAACGAAGAGTGCTACATTTCTCCAGACAATATCTGGAGGTGGGCATTCTGCACTGTATATATCTATTTCCTCTGTCGAAACGACCTTTTTCGGATTAAGAGTGGTTTTCCCACTTTTGACAGTACTTATTTGCAAAGGTTCCTCCCTTTGTGTCTGAGTAATCGTTTCCGTACTTGTTGGCGGCATTTCGGAGAATTGGGATCACTAACTTTCGTTCCTGCGAGAAAAGAAAACATAATATTTAAACACTGTCCAATTTACTAATGTTAACGAAAATGTTTTATGTCCTCTTAGTCTTATTATTACTATAGATTATGATTTTCTCCATAAATCGTTGTTACTTTACTATAAGTTGTTTATTAATGTATTCTGACAAAGCAATGGTTGCGTGATGCGTGACACAATAAAATCAATCTCAATCTCGTCTATGAATACTTTTGGCTAATTTGATTTTCACCTGGAAGAAATATGATTGCTACTATTGGTTTGGATAAGACACCTAATTAAAAAATGACAACGCTAAAGAGAAACGAAAATGGATTAGGTATTTGCTTTTTGTCAGTTTTTTCCGATGCTATAGCACACTTTTACACGCCAAATACATACCTATACAAAGTGCAAGAAACCAAAAGTGATTCACAAACTGCATACTGGCACAATAATGTTCTTTAGATTACGTCCATTGCATAGATTATCATTGTCATTACAACGCACATAATAAAATCGACTATTAGAGAAGTGGGGGTTTTTGTTATTGCATATAAATCTGTACTCTGCAGTATTTATTGCAATTTGCAATGAAAATAACGAAATACGCTCTGGGTGTATGTGGATTTAATGATGAAATTGCATTGGTTGAGTAAGGCATCATAATACTAAATACGCTATTCAATTCTATCCTCATAAAAATTCATTACTCGCCGTGTTCTAGTACGTTTTGGTTGGTGGATTTCCATCAATAATTATGGTGCAGCTGCTGAACTTATTTCCCATATATCTAAACTGCCCTTACATTCACTTTAACTAGCGAATAATTCCGATTGCCAATTATAATTTCATTGGATTTGTGTCATCAGTTCTTTGACTTTATCCTAAAACTTCTGAATGCTAATATACTAGTATTAGTTACTGTTACCTTTAGGATTTGTTGTCCATAAAATTCTTAATAAGAATGACAATAATTTTATACGTATTCATATTCATTGCAAAAGGTAGAACATATAAGTTTTTATTATTACAGTCTCAGCAGATGATTGCATTATAAAAAGGTGATCACCACGACTATCCATCGTGATATTTGCCAATGTCTATTGATAATTATCCCAACTTAAAAACTGGGGTTTCCAAGAAGTAAACTTAATGTTTTTAAGAATCAAATTAGCCGTAATTATTTTACATTTACAGTGTTTTCAGTCTTGAAGTAATGGATTTATGTACAAACAGAGTTGTAGTACTGACAAATAGTACTTCATAAAAATGCATCTCAACTAAACTTTTTATGTAGCTGAGAGGATTTCACTGGTGCACGTTGAGGAAAAGCCCACGTAGGATGTACATCATAATTTTACTGCTGGAGTTCGTTAGTTCGTTAGTAAAAGCAAGTTGCAATTATTTGGATCATGATGATGGGAAAATAAATAAACTATACCTACCTATCATTCCATAGTCTAGGCATAGGAAACATTATCGCAAAAAACCGACATACATGGATGAATTTTGAAATAAGGGTGAAAAAGATGTAGCATATGCATCAAGGTCTAACTAACATTACCTAATTAAGTATAATGATGAGTTAAAACAAGATAAATCTTATGTAGTCCAATAAAACAAACTTAAAATGATTAAATAAAATAATTGTGAGATATTCCATGCAAATAATTGTGGTAAAAGTAGACTAATCCCAAAGAAACAATTTACTCATAATAATATTTCTGAAAAATTGATAGTTTCAAGCAGAGCTTTTTACTGATATTTGTATATTGGATTGGCAAAGGAAAAATTGTTCGCAAATGATAAATAGTTTAGTTCACACAAAATAATTCAGAAGAACTGGGATTCATTTTCTACAAGACAGAGTGCCAAGGGCAAAATAAGTTGCAATAGTAAAGGAAAAGGAAGGTAACAAGAGTGTAGCTACCTCGAATTGGCTATCTCCACACTCAGTTCACTCTCTGTACACCTATGTATGTAAAGTAGGTATTTCCTAGCTGTTGTGTTCAGCACTCGAATGCATCACATGATCCCACGTGCTCGGATGCTGACATTCAGTTACGTTAAGCCGTGCTCAGCGAATGATTTACCTAAGACGGGCATATGTATGTGCAATTGGCATTCGGTGATTACCTAGTTACATGTTCCCATGCTCTGCTCTAAATGCATTCACCTGTAGTAATCAGGCAACTTATTCTTCTTTTTACATCATACAGTTTATAAGCTAACCTTAAACTTAGCTTTCTAACTAAAGCCAACTCTTACACATATTATGGCGATCATATATTTCTTAAAGCCATAAAAAGTCTATTTTCTATTTCATGCTAAAGTACAATGAGAAATGAATTTGTTCCATGACCTGGGCTAAAACACAACAGCGCAGCAGAATGAAAATCGATGAGGAATCGATTCGGCTTTTGTTTTCATTCGTTTAATAACAACAATATCAATATGTGAGCTATTTACATTGCTTGTTGTAGAAGTTCTATGACAGAAGATATTGCATAGAACTTCTGCAGTGAAAAATCGATTATTTATCTCTATTATTTACTGGAATTCCATGGCCCAGTTGAATTAAAGATTATTGCAACTGACTACAATGCGCAATTTATCATGCCTTAAATGATATTACAACTTACACCTACACTTGAAAATTCTAACTATTCAGAAAAATCTCGGTTAAAAGTTCAGCCATTAAAGAAAATGATTTTTATAAGTTTTTCCTTGCAGACAGCTGCTAAATACAAAGTAATGATGCTAGATTCTTTGTAAAAATCACGCAATCTATTCAAACTCCCAAATTAACATTATGTGAATAAAGCATCAATGGTTTCAATCGTCTGTGATTAAGCTAATTATAATTTTCCCTTCACAATTGTCTAATTGTATAGTATATTATATGGACAATACGTTGAGTAAGGACAATAGGTATAATGATATGTATAGCATATAACTCTTTGGTGCCCTTGAACTTGAATGCAGTTTTCCTTTATCGACTGACTGGCATGACTATATGGTGTGACTATGTATAATGCATAGAGCTGAATGAAGGCGACAGTAAGGCTGAGACAGAATTTATAAATACCTATCTGTTAGGCAACTAAAATAAAAAAGGTTATTTGAGAATGCTCAATTTGCATGAATGTTAACTGGACTGGAGTCACTGGAGTGAGTGGTAGGTAGGTACTGGAATCTGGAAGTGAATAGAATTGGAGAGCTAATAAGGTTGTAAACTAGTAAAATGCGAATGTTATATAGAAGAGATAGTGGAGTGGGTGAGTGTTAGAGGCATGCCTTGAGAATGAGTGCTCTTGTGTCTGAAACACTCGTACGAGTATTTGAGAGCTAAGAGCGTGTGTTTTCATTGGAGTTTTGCAAAGCAGGCCACCGTACTCATTACATCACCCCACCATCCATACACAACGACCACAGGCAACAGCCACTTACATTTCAGTCAGAGTCAGCTGCAGAAACACTACGTGGATTATCCAGTGTACATGTACCTACATATTTCCTACCTACCTTATCGTACGTTGCTTAAAGCGAAAGAGCTATCAAAGCTATATGGTGTGATCCGCATTTCTCTACGGCATGAATCTTCCTTTTTTCCTACGTGCACCAACTCTCTCTACGTAACGAAACGTTCTTCAACCACGTACTGTATAGTTGGGAAATATGCTGGAAGTTTTTTCCTCTTATATTGCTGTTATTTTGCACAGATATATGAAATAGCATTTTTGCTATAGAGATCTTGATATATAGTCTTCCCCACTATAATATATACGAGAAACTCGCATCTATGCTTACCTACGTCATTGCTATCCAATATGGGGCAATGCGAACGTGAACGTTAAGCATCAACGATCTATATAAGTATGCATGTGAACTATATATCAATATGCACCTTTTTGGCACTATTTTCCTTGTGCTATATCCCAGCTTTAATGTTATTTTATCATCTGCTCTATATATTCGAGATTTAATATCTTTTCTGGAGAAGGAAGGCCAGGGCCAAGTCAATGTAAGCCGAGGAGTCGCATCTCGCATTTTACTCACACAGACAAGTCGGCCTAGGCCCAAAACTCAGCCAAACCAACTCGCAATCAGTCAGACTCAGATGCAATGATCAATATCTGTGTCTGCGTTACCTAGCTAGCCTAAGTAAATATACAGCTGTCAACTACTATGTCAAATTCATGAGCAGTTATATTCATTCACCTAATAATATATGTCTCGTGCAAATATATATCCCCATGCATAATGCATACCAATACATTATTTTTGCTAATATATTATGTTTTATCTACTCATATATTACCAGTTAAGCTTTATCTTCCATTTATTTATTTATTTACTCTAACTAATACTACTACATGCTGGACAAGACTGATTTCATTGCCGTTAGTTCATGACCATGTTTTATTGCCCTTTTTCTATCTCTGTTTACAATTCTTCACTAATACTAACACTGTGCTATTCATGCACATAATATTTTATATATATGCAGTTCCTATTCTTTTATCTTTACATTCCAAAGTACAATTATTTGTACTGTACTGTGTGTACAGAAATTCTTTGGCGTTTGATGTTCTTTTCACTCTTACTTTCATCTGAGCTAAAAATAATACTTTTAATATATGCAATCTGGAGAAATTGCACTTCTTCCTTTTCTCATGTAGTAATTGTTGCTTTCGCAATGACAATGACTAGGTGTTATTCATTCTCGTGCTAATTTCTACTTTTTTCGCTATTTTAGGTAGGTATACTATCGTTTTCATTTTTATGGATTGAAAATAAATATTAAAGTGCCATTTGGTCCGCAATAGCTACATGAAAATGGTCTAATACAAAATAGTATAAATTGAGGTTGATAAATATAATGTAATTTAATTTTGTGGCCAATATAGATATTCCAAGATAGAATTGAGTAATACCAGAAAAATTGGAAAAGCAATCGCTTGCTTAACAAGGTTGTTTTTAGATAGGTGCCTATAAAATTTGTCACGTTTCACCAATATTTTCTAAGAAACTTTTACGTATATGCAGGAACCTGATCTCTAAAATGTCATCTAATAGTTTGCCGTGATTTTCAGAAACTAATGGAAGAAAATAGGGAAAGAAGACTAACCTTTGAATGTAGCCCGAAAACGGAAGAAGGTCAAGTCAATAAGTTGCGTTGTGTGCTACGACGCGAAGTCGAGTGCTAGCAGTTTCACTTTTAATAAAGGTAACTGAGTTCCTTAAGCTGGGCACCAGAGAAGTTGTTGAAAATTGAAACCGAATTTCAGCAAAGTTAATTTGGCACGAATTTCTGTGTGTAGCGAAAAGATGTAAGCGTGTGTACACAGAAAGTATAAGTAAATTGACAGAAGTAAGTGACTGAGACAAGAGCACTTAAGTTCCAACTGTGGCTAAGCCAAAGTCAAGGAGGAAAGTGAGAGAAGTTGCGAAGAGAAGACCGGAAGAGTTCCTATATATACTATAGGAGAAAACTGAAGAAGAGTCTGAGTCAGAGTTGGTCGAGGCGGCCTATGCAATGCACACGTATATTAGCTATCCATATCAAAGTATCAAGTGCTGGAATAGACCGTTCCTGTGTTCGCTCACTCTGTATGGCCTGATGCTTTTCATACTTTGCACAGGCATTATTCCCTTTCTATACACAAAACGCAGTGTATGATACAGACGTGTGGTTCCCGTTGCTGAAATATGTAAGTATACACATGGAAACATCCTAAACATTCCCATACTACACGATTCAAACATGCATGGAACTTATGCCATAATAGAATACATGCAGAATAAAACTTTCTTTAAATTATACAGTATACTCTGTGCAGGTACCTCTTAATGGACTATATTAATTTGTATAAGTATATAATATTATGTGGATCATTTCGAAAAGGATGATACAAGTTTTCAAGATACATAATACTATATCAATGTGCTACTTCATGCTATTAATTAATTATGTATGTACATTAACATAATAGAGACAGATGGTACTTGTTAAGATAATTATTGTATATGGTAAATCCCCCCAGATAAGCATATTAGCCAAAGTCACTATTAAATATATATAGAAAAGTCCATTTTATATTAATCGGGTAATTTTATTGTGTCTTTGAGAAAATGAGAGGGTCATATCATCTCAGGCAACAAAATGTAATACTGTGTACCACATAGGAAACACATCACACCATATTATCATGACCAGTTGAAAGTATGCGAGCGTAGGGAATTGCTAAAGCATAACCTGGTCACGTGAAAAGGCAGTACACAATGCATGGAGCATTCTCGCAAAAATGCAATTACTCCTTATGATCATTTTGGGTATGGTGAACACGAATCTACACATGCATGCAGAAATGAATGAATATAGACATACGCTTTGCGTCTCTGCATTTTTCCTATAAAGCGGTGCGGTGCACTGGATTATTTCATGTAGGCAGCAAGTGTATAATAATCATTCTTATCGTACTTTTATACACAAATACCTACCTATCATCAAGAAAAAGATTGACTATTAATACACCTAAATCTATGTTTGCTAAAGAAATTACCTAATGCCTACTCAATGAGATGATGTAATATTTACTGAAGACCCACATAAGAAAATTTTCATTCGGAGATCTTAGCCAGGCCAACTATTTTAAAAAATACAATGAACGTAACAACCTGTAACAGTAAGGGTACCAGTAACAAATTCTTGAAATATAATAGAAGCTGCTATTGTACAGGGATTATAGACGCAGTTATACATGTTACTCAATCACACACATCTCAAATTAAAATCGGTCGCGTTTATTGCATCATAATAAATAATATTTTCTTACATCCGATCTACTGTTGTAAGATAAATACGCAATGACATGCAGAAACTTATATTGCCGCTAGTGTATATAAGAGTTTATCGGGGAATAAAACCTGGTCTGGAACTTTATGCCTGCTTCTGTATTTGGACTGTATGTTTAGTATTAAAGAGATTGTGTGCTGGGAATTGGGACCTGTCCGTGGAGAGTCTTATCCTCACTATACTGTAAATACATTACTACAGGTTGTGCACTTGTATTCTCTTACAGAGGTATTATCAGTTCTAAAGGTTATAACTTCTACAATGGCGTCTGGTGCACGGTGGTAACTGCTGGTAATATTACAGGGCTACAGGTAGCTCTGCACGGGGAAGCAGAGTGAAAATCAGAGCAGTAATTTTTAGGGTCATTCAGCCCGATTTTCTACAGAAAAAGAAGATTTTTTTTGTACCTCGCCTAAAATTATGATCGTAGCCTGTGTGTCGGGAACACAGCATACCTATATATGACTGTCTCTGTTGAATATTTTGTATGAAAACTGAATTTTAGATATTGCTACTGATAGTCAATGTAATTGTTGCAAATTTTAATGTCCCTTTCATAACTTCTCTTATTCTTACAATTAGTTTTGAACAGGGATTTTTCTGAAATATTTGTTTGAAAAGCTTAAAGCGGTTGCATATAGACCACTTTTCTGGCCTGAGCGATGTGTAATTCAAAGTTTATCATTTTGTCATGCATCATACTAGCAGAAAAAGTATTAGACTTGCATAACCTAACTAATAACGTAACTGTAATTACGTAGACACCAATTGACTAAGATGTACCTACGTGGTCAAGCACAGAACTAGACGTTTGTGTTAAGAATATTAGCGGAATTAGGCCTGCTGTTGCTATTTCTGTGGCGTGATGCTGAATCTGAGTTGGATGAGCGAATAGAAGGTAGTGACAATTTACACGCGTGCTTCTCTACTCCTCTGAAACTGGCTGTCCTGATGCCTCGTCTGAGTTGTCTGTCCATGCAGTAACCTCTTGATCAACTTTGTGATGATGAATCACATTCTCTTACTATTTTCTCCTCGCCTGATATGTGTCTAAAGTTTAAGCGTCACACGTTCATACTTTTGTTTGTCAATGCCCACGTAGATCTGCTCATTCACATATTGAACCTTGTAAGTAGATTTTGATTTAACTCAATTGGAAGTCAAGGTCCACCTTGTTGCTACTGTGCAAGATCTAATAATAAAAATTTCCATAATAATGCATCCAACCACAAGACAGAATTTAAAATGCATCTTTTCAATTGATTGATTGATTGAACGTATTTATTTCAGTGACTGGTAATCAACCGTTATAATGATACAAAATAACAAGTTATCTCAAATACATAGTCACTCTAACTAAATAAAAGGGGAAAAAAACTAATATTATAAGCATTTCCAGTTTCGTTCATATAATATTAGTATATGTATGTAAATTAGGTTCTCGAACTCCATAGACAGATTTATAGCTTGATGGACCTTTGAACGCACTATGAAACTTTTGCATCTACCTAGATAACTATTTTTATGAAAAAACATTTATGCACTGACTTTCCTTATATCAACGCGGGACTCACGGACCAAAGGGTTGCATCCGAATAAATTCTCAGCCATTCGGCATTCCTTTGAAATTATTTCCCATGCAAACAATTTGTAAGCGTAACTACTCATCAGAATTTCTGTACAAATGCAAAGACGAGGCGCAAATTCAATTCGGAAAATGAATTCCCTCTTTCCCATTATGATGAATTAATTAGTAGCGTTATTACCCACACATCCATTTCAATTTGCAACATGCATAATAATTATTGTGTAAAATAATATTCCTAGTTGCTTCGAGGAGGAAAGATATCCAAAAATTAGATCTTAAAGATTTGTGGATTCACTTATATCAGAATTCCATCAATGTGGTTTTTGAAAAACATTTTATTTGATCATAAAAGCATTTGCCTTTAATATGTTCTCACACCCTTTAATGAGTTTCCTCAACTAAATTCTGATTAGGTACCTAACTACAAACTGTGCATGAGAAAATGGAGAAAATGGCCAAGACTGATTATAATACCTAGTACCTACCTTATTTACTGCAAATATGCTCATGCACCTTTGTACCATGTTTTTTCCAGATATGTAATATTATGTAACAAGTAGCAATACGTCATATCCAGAGAGACAATAATGTCTGCGATACACAGAATAATTAAGTAGTATCAACGACACAGCAAGTAGCAAGTCTCATCAGGCTATAATGGGCAGTTCAAAGTACAAAGTACAATTTACAGGATATCCAGCATGTAAATATTATTTCCATAAAGCCACTTCCATGAATCACATACAGACGTGCTTCATTAGCCTAGGTTCCTAAAATGTGGTCTGACCAATTATTTTTTGGCTAAAGTCCACAGTCCACATCAAAAAGGAGAAGAGCACAATAAAGGATTTGTTTTTATTGTGGTGGTCCGAAGGTTCAATTATATAGAGCGATGTATAAGAGAAGGGCATTGCGATTTGCGAAAATAGAGCAATATAAATGAAACAAGTGGGTAAAAGTACAGTTTTTTGCAGTTCAAGTGGCGGATTTAACGTTCATCTGTTTCTGTTGTTTATCTCTTTATGACACTACGGTGGTGTGGTCAATTATTATGATGCAGCTTATGAAACAAAAGTTATAATATTATTGTATTTACTCCGATTTCGTTCTAAGCTACAGCTGGAAAATATTCCTTCACTATTCTCTGTCATAGATTTTCATTGTTTTAATTGAATAATACGATTCATTTTTTCACATTTAATAAACTGGGAGATAATTACAATATTGCCGTTTTCGATGCAGCAGCCAGCAATTCCATAGAAGGATTTGGATTCATTCGGTTAATGAGATGACGTAGCATTTGAATGCAATAATAATTATATTCGAAAGCTAATTGCATTATAATTTCAATGCGCTACATGACTTATTGTTTTAATAGCCAATTATGTACATGCATGATCTGAACTTATCTTATTTTATGAATGAACTGCAACAAACACAATGGACAAAAGCGGTCATGCAAAAATTTGCAACTGTATTGCATTGTAACTAATTGTAAGTCGTATTGTGTTGTGCAGTGCATCGAATTCATGCAATAAATTGTAGGATGTCTTCGTTTTTTGAACCACAAAGAAATTAAGATGTGCAGACATAGACTTGAAGGGCTATACTTTGACTTGTAATTGTAGACTAGAAAAGCAAACCCAAAAATGCACGTGGGTACCTTGTTTCGCAAACAATAAAATATCAAAAAATTGACCTTTATCAAAGTCATTCAGACGTCATTAGTAGGATTTTATGAATGAGACAAAAAACAGCATTTGGTAATGTTATAAGTAGTATAATATTTCATAATCTAAGATTGATCTACTATTGATAAAGGTCCATGTCTAAGACTAAAGTCATAGGTACCACTGCGCACTGCACTGCAAAACCAGTTTACATGAGATAACGGGCATTAGAGACATGCCTGGGCAATGCTTTCGCACCCATACATCCAAGCCAACCCATTTCTTGATTCACTACATCATTTCATATGATTTGACGAACCTGCCCATACCGACCAACCGCCGCCTTCGCCTATGGCCATTTAATTTCCTTGTGTTCATAAATTGTAACGTTCAAAATTAAACCTGTAGAGATATAATTGTAATAAATATTTATAGACATATTTTTAGAATTCCAATATTGCGGAATAGCAGAAGATCACGGATACTATAATAAAATTAGTATGCGCTGCAACTACACAACTCTACTATCATATATTATTATACTTACATAATACATCTATTATACATAGGTAGTACATTCTATATCACAATTATCACATTTCCCAATAATGACATTGATGATGACATTGCCATATGTCATTGCTAAAATACGTATGTCCATAGGCATGGGAAAAATGCTCATAGGTAAATAATTCTAGTAGCACTAGTTTATTTTTTTGATAAGATACGTAAACACGGTGTCTATACCCACACAACTCTCTAATAAGCATAATATGTAGTAAAGGTTCCTTTGAGCTTTGTTGGAGATGTTGAAGATGATACACGAAGAGCTCATTGAGTTTATGGCCTGCCTAGTATGTATATGCAAGCAACTACAATATCCCTAGCTTGTTCAAAGCTATGAAAATTTAGCTGTTTAATGTTCACTCTCGCTGCTGCTGTTGTAATGAGACGATGCTACAATGATGCAAACGTGCACGTGAAAAAAATGAACAATTTTCTGTACTGTGATGTCAGCGCAGTAGTTGATACAGTGCTTTATTGGGTTTTCCAGCATTTATCCTCGGTTCCTTATGATATGATCATCGGTAACATTAATAAGTAAAATGAGAATTGAGATACGGAATGTGTTCACTGCTGAACAGAGAGCAATTATACTGGAGAAAAGCAAATGCTAAATAAGGAGGGGTTGACATGATTTTCGTCCCTGATTCAAAGAGAACGGCTTAATGTACAACAGGGAAATCAACATTTTTGAAATCTGCTCATATTTTTCGAGGGTATCAAGTTCCAACATTTTCAAAATTAAAATTTTGTAGTATAGGAAAAAATGTTTTTTGGAGTAGGGGAATGCATTCAAAGCATGCATTTTGATTTTTATCGTATATTTAGAAAGACAAAGTTTCAAAAGTCAGCTCCCTGTGCCCTAGAGAATTTTTCCCTCTTTTTTGATATTTTTTGCAGCTTTGTACGCTTCCCCATACTGTCGGAATTTGGGCAGGAAAATTTTCTATGTCAAAATTTGGCTATTTCCTGCGACAAGAGTTGCGGGAGCAAGAAGGGTAAATGCATCTACTGTGTGTTGTGTTTTCTACTCAGCACTCATCATTTCAATACAGTGCATTACTAGCGCAAACTAGTGCTACACAATTTCTATTTGCACCCTCACTTTTAAACTTCATCGCATCTTTTATACTATGTCTAAATCATACAAAGTACTCCTTAAGTATAGGAATGTAAACCCACTTACGCCTTGCCTTTACATAATGGTGATTCTTAATCTATTGTTAAAAGTAGATGCCTAAAAACCATTTTATTCAGACCAAGATGATAATTAATTACTATTTGTATCGACACTACAAAACATCTTTTTACTGCCGAAAATCTCATGTAAATATTCCCTGATTCCTGGTAGGGATAACTTGTTTATATCGCGAGAATAATGCGTAGTAGAAGCTAGGAGGAAGAAGGTGAACTAACAACGTCAACAGTGGAAGCAAAACAACGATTTAATCAGAAATTAATTACCTATAGTATACCCCGTGTAATTTCACGAGTCATAATGACTAATAATGAGTACCTACAATAGCAGGTACAAAAATATTTGTGGGGGGGTCCTATTTCACAAGGTTCTATACCTTTAGTATAATAGATTACCTTTAGAATATTTTGTGCACTGGATTATTATGGCCCGTTGCACTAGATTGCTTTAGTTATATTATAGTTATCTACGCAGACTGTGTGTGTATACCTATAATAGTACCTAATGCTAAGGACAAACTTCTTTCATAGCATAAACTACAAACTCCTAATCCTTTTTCCAATTTCTTTAGGTACCTACCTATACGGTACACGGTACACGTAAATTGGATTGGGTTTTCCGACTATCCAGTTTGCACAATTTGAGAATGGACGTCTGGACTGGAAATCAAATGCTCTTATATATTACTTACCTTACGTCCAAGTCTGATTAGTTCATACATAGAATACCTACATTGTTGCGAATATGCAAGAGATATTCACATGCGAACTACTGTACGTTATGAGACTATAATAAGTCCCTATGAAGTATTACACATATATATGTATTTAATAAAAGCAGTTGAGCTTTGCAATAGCAGATCTCAATCTCAAATGAACATATATCATAGAAATAAAACTTAAGTATTACTATCGTCTTTCCTTTATGTATGAAAAACAGAAGTATTGTGTATTTTAGCGTAAATTCTATGCTCATGCGGTACATATAATAAGAATTTTTATTCTCCTGAGGTAGCTACTGAAAACATTCGTCCTTTAATATTGTTCTTACTATCTCACTATACAATGAAACGAAAGCAGTCTTGATTTTTGTGCTGATATTTTCCTATAGTCCCAACTTCTAAAAGCTTCATCTTTCATTACTCCATTACTTCTATCCAAGTTCCATTTTCCATTCAGAATATTGCTACTGAATTCATTTATCACAATAAACTCAGAAAATCCTAAGAGGGAACTTTAAGATGTCCTTTTGAAGTTTCCTGCATCCAACTTAGAGGATTTCTTTCCTAGATATTACTAGTACTAGACACGTTTTTGTATGGAATAGCTTGTCTAGTCAACGTCGTCGTTCGTCCATATTGTTTAAAGTCAGTAGGAATGAAGTAAATAAAATCCAAAACTGAATCCGAATGTATACAGTATAAACAATCTAAGATGATTATAATTAAAACTGTATCGACTTGCATCCAGTTTCGAATCATCTTGAGGGCTACTACCCTGTGCACAGCTTTACGGAAAATCCAACCAGAAAAGTTCCAATTGTCTTAATGATTAATGGAAATAGTATTAAACTATAGTACCATAGTAGTAGTATAGATTACCAAAATATTTAACATTTGGTGGAATCAGTAAGCAATATTTTATACCACACATATATTTAGCTAGCCCTAGAAGAGCTTATAGAATCCCAGATTCTGTCCGAACGTCCGTCCGTCCGTTAGCACAATAACTCTCGAACGTATTGACGGAGTTTGACCAAACTATAGATGCAATCGGTCCACATGCTACTGAGATAACGCGCGCTCACTTATTGTTCATTTAAAGAGTTAATGCACGAAAAGGTACATCAAAATAAGACAATTGGCACATTTCTGCTATGATTTTCTGTAACGTTGTGTACAGGGTGGCCGTTTTAGGGCGAGTTTTTTGTTACGACTTGCCGTTCGGCTGAACGTTACAATTTACATTTACGTCAGAAGAAATCTATCCGTAGATTTCACATGCGTTAGCGAGGTGATAAATGTGTTAGATATCTCAATAAAAGTAATAACGCCCAATAACGAAGAAAAAGATACAATCTCACGCTGTACAACTTGAGATTGTAATGTAAGTATGTACTGTTAATTTTATTTCAGTGATATGTGTAAACATTGTACCAATTTTTTTGTTCCTTTGTGCGAATATTTTACACAAGAAATATCATAATAATAATAATAATAAACCAATTTTGCATTTATTTTGTTAACGAGGAATTCGTTATAATATAATGATTATGTTGTGTTCTTTCTTGCTTGTACTTTTCTAGACAATTTCAGCATTTGCTTCTGAAATGGTGTTTGTGCGAAACCAAATCGAGGTAATTATTCAGAACCTGAGTGAGAATAAATTATTGTTGCTTATTATTTTAGGTTATAGCTATATCTGTGTTATTGTGTAGTTGTAGGTAGCTGTTGTAATAAGATGAAACTGGAGCTAATTCATCCAGGAATTTTCTCTAGCTTTCAGTGATGTTAAGTATGTGAAAATTAAAAGTTGGGCTCTCATTCTGAATATCCATAAATATAGTACTTAATAAACTTTTTGTGTATACAAGCACAGTCTGTGTATTTTCCTCAGAAGGGAAACCCTGCCATAATTTGGTGGTTACATTAAGTATATGCTTAAACAAATTCATGTAATTAAGGCTTAACAAGTAGCCACTTCAGCGGATATACACAATATATTATGTAGGTATATCATCATTTTCAATAGTCAAAACATTGTTCTAATTTGTGATAATATTGTTTGTAATTATTTTATACTGAGTAGGTAGGTGATAAACTACGTAGTAGTCTTTCGATTCCGTGTATTAATGCCCACCTGTCGTTAATTGCTTTGCTGTTTGAAGTAAACAAATTTTCCTCCGTTTGCATTGCATTTATTTTGTTTTACATTTAACATACATGTACTTTAGACTGAATATTATTACTCCTTCATCTATCCAATATTTTATTACAATTTTTCCTCATGATTTAAACGCGCTATTAGGGAATATCATATGGGCTAAAGACAAATGAAAATTGAAGAATCATGCTTTTTGCGAACTGGATTTACTGGATTCTAAAGTGAATTGGTTTTTTGGTTTCAGTAAAAATGCTTAGCAATAATGTGTGCATACTACCAAATCCTAATAATTATACTAATTAACTGTAATTCAAAGTTAAAGGAAGATGCATTATAGAGCATAGTGTAAACTCATTTTAAGCTTGGATGTTCTTGTTTCGGAAAACAATGCTAAAGTGATTAGTTATTTCTCCTGTGTGTGTATTTATGAGACCTTAAAATTATGCCTTAAAATTATGCCTTAAAATACGATCAATCACTGAGTCACATGTTTGCAGTTAATAGTCACCATCAATCAAGTATTATCCTTCGTATTCAATTCTCAAGTAAATTACGTAATAGTAATAACTACTTTAAGCTTTACAGCGTTTACATAAACACCACATTGCATATATAGGTTGTCATTCATATCATCACTTTTCATGACACTCACGATTACCACTATACGATATCAATACATTGGTAATCAGTAATCACTGAAAACATTGCGATACATTTGTCCACACTGCACCTTTTCGAGTAGTTATATAATAAGAAAGCATTAACTAAAAGATAAAGGAAAATACCTAGTAATCATATAAAATGTATGCTTCTACTTTCTACTAAGGATATTATTGCAATATATGCGCTTGTGTGGATCTGTCAGTCTCAGTCACGGATATTTCAATTTTTTAATTAATGCAAAAACGTAAGATATATTATACCGTGGTAATTATTACAAGTACATTAGAGTATACAAGAAAAAACCAGAAATTATTAGTATGTTATGCCGTGCTATGTACGGAAAATAGTATTCCCAAATTCCCATTTGCTCTTATTGGGTGAAATTTTTCTACAAAACCATGAAATATGCATATATTAGCATATAGCATAGTTCATTATTGTGAATATACTGGGTAATCACATTTAACAGGTCGTAGTCACAGGATTTTCCTTGTCCTCATAAAATACATGTAATACAATAATAGTATGACTTCTAACCGCAGTAGTTTTATAGATAAAATTAGTGCCGGATAAAGACCTTATACTTATTTCATTCGCCTACTAATGCTACTCGATTGGAAAGTTCAATTATAAAACCCATTTTTGTTGTGAAATTTTGTACATCCAGGCAAGTCGACCTATTGACTAGTTTTTGTGAGCATGAAGAAATAAATCATGGAATCGACTAGCAATAATAATATATGACAAGAATTCGTTTCAATAAAAACTTATTGTCGCATTGGAGAAATGAATCCATGTGGAAAATATTCTTTAGCAGAAGGAGTTCGTGCAATAGGAATTGGAGATTTGGTACAGTTCATTTCATATTCCTTGTTCTTATCCCTATGTCCAAATTCATCTAGAATAATCTAGATGCAGCAGCTGTTCACAATGACTAATGGCTATAATTAATTAATAAAAACCATTTGGGTTCCTTAATAAAAAGGCTTCTTTTTGTTTTTAGATATTTTCTGTATTTTCGATAATTCTCCATATAGTAGAAGGCTCCAATGCAACATTAAGCAATGAGATGAGGAATTTAAACCCCAAAACCAAACGCTATTTGACAATAACAGGTTTAATTTAGTATTGCAAGCTACAACTGTTAATGAGGTTGAAAAATTGAAATCGAATGCTGTCTGATTTTTTCATTAATTATATAGCCAGTTCGTTACTCAGCTGGATATACTTTGGCTTAAGTTGCGTACATGCATTTTTGGCAGTTGTACTACTGATGGGAGCAACCCGAGTAATGTTCTAGATTTTTTACATTCCAAAATATTTTACAATTTACATTTGTCTGTTACACGTAACATGGCATTAAGTAATAAAAGTGTTTAATACACATGGATTTGAAATTTCAGAAAAGTTCAGCGAAATTATCCGCGTACATATTGATTTGGATTATTTCTTTGCTTATCGGAGTCGGAACATACATTTTTCAAGTTACCTCACTTGATGAGAATCCATTTTATTTTGGTCTTGTCGCCTACCCTTGCTTTTACATATACAAAATTTACTCCCTTTGGGTGGTAAAATGTTTAGTAGATGAAATTAAACAAGAGTCGACAGTAAAGATACCATTACTGATACAACGTAGTGTGAAATCCTCCAAAAAAAGGAAAAAGGAGAGTCACAAACAATACCGCAAACTAGTGGATATTCGACAAACAACATTGGCTCATTTGAAAGAAAATGACTATCAAATTGACGGAGAAAAACTGCACATAGGTCATCTTGTCATCATCTTGTCATCAGTAATTCCTAATTCAATGAAAATAATTAGACAAAGGAAATAACACATTCATTTTTGTTCAATAGATTTTGGAAACCTCATAGAGTACGACGAAAACACAGCGGTGATGAAAGGAGAATTAGAAATTCGAGGAGGATTGTTAGATGTTGCCGTTAAGACAAGTAAATCGAACGCCAATTACCAGACCAATCACAACTTGCTTTTAGAAATGAAGTTGCTCACTCTTTTAGATGCTCACGAAAATGTCATTCAGTTCCTGGGAGCTTGTTGTGATCATTCGAGTCATGGTAAAATGTTCCATTTACTAATACCATAAATAACCTTGTTAATCTAATGTATATTATTATTGTATACGGGATTGTACAATTTTATTGAGCTCCAAGGTCAGAAGTCACAATTTTAGCATCTAAAGGTGGATGTACTCCATAAAAATAATATTATCCTTGTATAATTTGCATGATCAGTGGGGAAAACGTATTTTATTACTGAATTCTATCCTCCGACTAAGTTGGATCGGTTTCTCGTTGAAAGTCAAGATGAACATTATGGCTCATTTGAAAATCAGATAAAAAATGACATCATTGTAGCAACTCGTAAGGAGTACGTGCAAAGAATTTTACAGATTCCTTTTCCCGAACCATATATCAATCATAATTCAAAAGAGCATTATAAATATAACATTGACTTGCAAAGTCACTTATAATAATTGTTATTATTTTGATGGTTTAATATTTTAAAATGAATTGAATTTTATTTTGGGAAATTAGGGGTATACGATATGAAAACGTACAAAAATTACGGGAAAATTTCAGCACATCAACCCTTATTGACTGGTGTCATCAGATTTCCAAAGGAATGGAATATCTGCACACACAAAAGGCATAATGATTTACAGAAATAATTTTTGTCAACGAAGAATTGCTTGAACTGCTAAATGTGCTGAGATTAAAAAGGAATAATCAAATGGTTTCAGATTGTACACGGCTCATTATGTGCTAAGAATGTGGTTGTATTTGACTATGGTGTATGCAAAATTTCTGGATTCCGATTCGCTGCCCAGTTGCATAATAACAAATACAATCGGAGGAACTTAGTTGATATAACAGTATGTAATCATTTTAGATTTTAGATCGACAAAAATTTTGAGCTCTACGAGCGATATATTATATGAAACATGTACATAATTTATTTAGGGTCCTTATCCATGGCGTTGGATGCCTACTGAATGTATTGAATCAACGGAAGAAAACAATTTTACAGAAAAGTCAGATGTTTGGGGTAATTACATATACAATTGGATATTCAACTACATATTGAAATACCTATTCAATTATTACCTCTTCAATTACCTATTCAATTATTCATTCACATATTTAACTACATGTTTGCGGGTCCTAATACAGCATATGGAATTACTCTTTGGGAAATTTTTTCATTGGGGAGTTGTCCGTACGCTGATTGGGGATCGGATTTTGTTGAAGAATTAATGAATGGAAAGCGCCTGGGAAAACCAAAATTTTCAACAACAGAAATGTAATTTTTTATTACAAGAATGCAATAATAAGTGATAAATTGATGATTGATTTTCCTCGGAATAATTTCATTTGTTTTAACTGAGCAGCTACCAAATTTTGGCAGCCTGTTGGCACCAAGAACCTGGAGAAAGACCCACGTTTTACATTCTAAAACTTTTTTTCCAGCAACTTATAAATTCTCTCCATTCTCAAAAACTCCTATCTGAATAAAACGGAAACGGACTAGGCAAAAATGTACCAAAGGATGTTGACCTTGAGAATACCTTGGATACATTTTATGATGTTACAAAAATTGTTATCTCAAGGATTTACAAGATCACACTCTAGAAATAAAAAAGAATTATTACTACGACATTTCCTTTTGCTGTGAAAAAGCATTGACATTTTCATAGATTTGTATAAGATTTCGTTTTTGTCAAAGCCGGCATGTCATAGTATTTTTACAGTTGTGCATGAATTTAACCGCAACATTCAGCAGAGAAAGAGCTGTCATGAATTCTACTTTACTTAGGGATCTGGCCTGTTTTGGAGGGGCAATAATTGTACTAATATTATGTATAAGCATGATAATAGGTGTTGGTTACTTTATTTTTGGAATGTACAAGGTCAACATAAAAAATCAAGAATTTGAGAAGAAGTTTAAACAGCACACTGGGAAAAAAATTACATTTGGTCATTACGAGGAGTCATTTGTGCACAATGTCATATTTCCTCAGGATATAGGATCTGGATGGGAAAGTATTTGTGTGCCGAAAGAAATTGTAGCTCAGTTGCAGAGACAAGTGATCTCCCCTCTTAACGCCATTAAATTGGCACAGAAAAATTTACCTTGGCAAGCTCTGCCACCAAAAGGGTACCAATTAAATTCTAGAAATCCAAGGAACTTTTTTTTAAATAAATTCTACGTCTTTTACTAAGAATTCTGCTTTGCAATTCTAGAATCCTTTTCTCTGGCGCTCCAGGCACGGGGAAATCTCTATTAGCCCGTACTTTAGGAAAGGAAACAAATTGTGCATTTATCAATATCCGATCTACACAAATGCTTAGTATGTATGCAGGAGAATCAGAGAAAATCATAAAGGGGTTATTCACTTTAGCAAAGAAATTGGAGCCGTGCATGCTTTTCCTCGACGAAATCGACTCATTATTTAGCAACAATTCCCTAACTGCAACTTTTCTCACTTACTGGGATGGAGTCACTGCTGAAAAGGAGCAAAGCCCCGGGTCTGGATCAGTTATTATTGTGGGAGCCACAAGTAAACATCGAAATATCGATCAAAGCTTATTGCGCCGCTTTGATTTGAATATCGAAATCCCTTTGCCTACACTCGTCGACAGAATGCTAATACTGGAAATCCAATTGAAAGGAATTAATCGGGAAGGAGTATTTAATCTCAGGAAATTAGCCACGATGACCAATGGATTTTCAGGAGCCGATTTAAAAGAAGTTGTTCGTCATGCCGCAATTTCTTGCATCGACGAATTACGCGAGAAAGCGATAAAAGCTGATCAGGAAAGACTGAAACTGGGACAAGCTGGAAGCAGAATGGAAAATAATGTAGAAAAGAAAATGTCCACAATTCGGTAGGATATATAACCAGATATTTATTATGCAGAGCTCCTTGTATGTTTAAACAAATTATTTTCCGGATTTTGAAATTTTTTAGAGAAACTACATCCAGAGCGTGTTCTGTTTCCAATATGCACTCGGTACATAAAAGTTTGTCCAATTTAGCGAGTAAAGTGGCTGATGACTCTTTGTTTCGTGAAACTATTTCCAATGACACTCGTAGTCTTAAGATTGGTAATATTGATTACATAAATACTAAATACCCGATATAAATGATAAACTCCAACTTGGTAAAACAAGTAAAACTTCTCTTTGTAGATTCGGAAGACGAAGATCCTCTTAAACTAGATCAGCGGTTGAAATGTGAAGTAGTCATTACGATGGCCCAAATGGTAAAATCAATTGAGGAGTCCAAAAAGTCTCGCTCTAAAAATGGAGGTGGCTACGGTGGATTAGATGAGTATGAAGTTGTTTTGGCTGGTAACTTAGTCCATCCACGAGATTTGGATGTAACGTGGAAAGATATCGCTGGATTGAATGATGTTATTAAGGAAATCAAGAAACATGTCATTATTCCGATAGCTGCTGCTATAAATCGTCAAAAAATTAATTCGCAGTTGGTTAGCTGTCCCAAAGGTATTTTAAAGACTAAACTATAATCTAAAAGTATTTGCAATCATTTTTATTGGGAAATAACGAAGTTTTATTTTCCTGGTTCAAGGAGTTCTCTTCAGTGGCCCTCCAGGAAGTGGTAAGAAGTCATAATTATTTTAGATTACTACTCTATCGTCTCCTGTTTTTTCTTAAAATAATATCGCTTGAATTATTAGGGAAAACTTTGCTTGCCAAAGCATTGTGTTACCACTCCCGATGTACATTTATCAATTTGGATGTTTCCTGTCTGCAAACAAAATATTACGGAGAATCTCAGAAACTCACATCAGCTCTCTTTCGTCTGGCAGATAAATATCAACCGTCTATAATATTTATCGATGAAATCGATGGCTTTCTTCGCCAGCGTCAATCCCAAGACCACGAAACAACAGCCACAATAAAATCTCAATTTCTATCACTCTGGGATGGGATTTTGACAGATCCAAATAAAATTACCATTATCGTCGGAGCCTCTAACCGTCCTGAAGATATTGACCCAGCTGTCATGAGAAGGTTGTCGAAAAAGTTTAAAATCACGCTTCCGAATCTGGAGAATCGGGAAAAGATCTTAAAAATGATCCTTGACAAAGAGAATAATATTGCTCCGAATGTCAATCTGAAAACTCTGGCTGGATTGACTGAAGGATTTTCTCCAGCAGAGCTCAAGGATATGGCATGCACCGCAGCAGTAAATTCCTTGCACGCTAAAACGAATTTAAAGGAAGATGCCCTAAATAACAATGATGACTCTTTGATATCCCTTGAACTATATGCCTTGGATAGTTGTCGCTCTCTTGCAGGGTCATGGTCAATTATGGATGGAAACTTTGGTGGAGTGCTAACAGTGAAGGAGATCACTATGGAAAGATTCTTAACTGCCATTGAAACTATTCGGAAAGCCAAAGCCGACACAACTCCTGTCGATAACTCCTCAATCTATTCGTGAATTACGCCGAAGATCCAATCAGTAGTGTGATCGAACCCATTTCATTTATGAATTTATGTTTTCGAAATCTAAATTTTTGTAGATATCTACGCAAAATTATAACGTAAATAGTGCTTACGCCTACGTAGCTGTGTAGCAAAGGGAATTTAGACAAAATGACTACTTTCTACATATGAAAAATTAATTTGATGATGCTTCCATGATGGAAATAATTATTCGTACTTAGTTGGTACTACCAAATAAATGTTAATTTCTCATGCTTACCCTTTTGAAGGACTCTATCAATTGATTGTTATAGAAGCATTATATGGCCCTTCATTCCGACACTGCATAATACCACAGAAAATTAACATGCATTTTAAATTGTAAGGTTCTAGCAATAAAATTAAGATAGGTCATGATTTACGTTTAACAATAATTGCAATATAAAAGGCTAGAAAAAATGGACTTAGAATTGTAAGTGTTATATAATTCATATTATATTAAAGTTAATATATTATAATTTAATATTCTTATATTCCTACTTTTTGCATGTTAAACTTGTTGCAGAACTCTTTGAATGGGGCCAGACATAAGGAAACGATTTTAATGAGAATTACACCAATAAAATCCTAGAAACATCTTAGTCCATTCTAAATTTCGGATGCCTCCTCCATTTAAAAAATAATAATTACAAGCGTTCTGTAGGAAGTTCGGCGCGTATCTTGCCCCATTCAAAGCGTTCTGGAGCTGGAGGAAGTTCTTCAAAAATATATATAATCGTCAATTTGCCTCCTACTTGGGCGAACCAAAGAGAAGTTTTAGAAAAAAGTGAAAGCCTAGAAAGAAATAGGCATAGAAAGAAATGTACAGAGATGGGCCTC
>JAAAYG020081784.1:8090-35107 GCA_009936455.2 Tomocerus minor | reverse complement strand
TATTCATACACATTCCCATCATTTATATTTCATTATTTTCAAAAAATATTTTCATACGCACATCTTTCCTTTAATTAACTCCATAAACAAATAATTAATGATGTAGTTTAAAAATAGATGACACATTTTGTGTTGATTTTTGTCCTCGTACACAGTTAAGACGTTTAAAAAGTATTTCAACTTAATAATTCTACCTTAGGTATATCTCAGGACACCAGGACAGCTTATAAATCTTTTAGTATCTTTAACTCCATCATTCTGATTTTCCATCCGGAAACAAATAAGAAACTCGAGTCAAAGTATTGTAGCATATTTCCGTATTAAACCCGTCGCAAAATATATATATATCCTGTGCAGACATTGTCCTAGTGGAGTACAATGGCCTATTGTTGGTATGTCTGGAGAAAGTCACTTCATATGTTTAGCAGTTCTTTATTACTCACTATGTACCTTGTAGGTAACTATTAGGCATAATTTTATAGGATTCTTGTTTGTCTCCCATTCCTGTTTTTCTTAGACAGGGACTCCTCTGACTGCTGGGTACACAAAGCGTATGCATCTCTTCGACTCTTATTTAGGGAGCATCAATTCCTTTGGGTAGCTACCATTCACTTTATCACGTTTCTCAGCAGACAGAGTTACATGAGAAGAAGACGAAGGAATAGAAATACGACTACCAACAACATCAATTGAATAATCTAATTACTTCATCCAACGGAAGACTTCCCAATTTTGTTATGTGACTTACTTGTTTATCCAACAAATTGTTTTTATTGTATTAGCAGAATGACAAGGAATACTCTCAGTCTTTCATACAGCTGCATGCACATGTATAATTGCTGAAATGGAATAGGAGATCAGTCGAACCTATAGTACATTTGTACATGTATACTCCTCTATCTACTTCAAAGCATAGCAATCTTTAATTGAGCGTGTGCCTATATACAAATAAATCCCCTTACAACTTACAATTACTTACACTAATTGAACATCTTATTATGGCACTAACGAAAGTTAATAGTGTGACGAGAAAAAGGGAAATGAACTCACCAACACTATCATGAATAGAATTCTTCGTTTCAGCAATGACAAAGCCGGATCAATTGTCTTGGTCAATCGCCACCTGAGCACATTGGAAAAGGAAGTTAAGCATTTCCCTTGGGTTTTCAGGATATACTATAAACTATATCAAACATTATGTTTAAGAATAAAAATAAGCATAAAATAATAATAATTAAACTATAACTAAATATAACATTGTATCCTAGTTCATTGTATGTATGACATTGACGGTGTATGGAATTTAATAACTAATACGTAGAAAAATATTTTTATGTAGTTTGTACTTATTACTGTACCAAATGGCGAATTTCTAGTTGCCGCACTAATTCCACGTGAAATTTTCATCAGCTTTCACCATGTTAATACAATGTAGATAAATGTAGAGGTGAAATGTGGGGGCACATATCATGTGCAGCTTTACGAGGGAAATATACTGTGCTAGGCTGTCGAATGCTGCACCCTGTATATGGATGTAAAGAAAATGAGGGTCTTTGTAGGATTTGGCCTTAGAAAAATGCGTGCAAATGCAGCAAAGTATATAATTAAATTTCCGGTGAGGTCCCATATTAAATCATTGGATAACATACTAAAGGCTCTGGGGCCAATAGAATTACTGGAATGTATTTATGAGGCTTTCTTCTGTATCCCATTGTTTAATGCCTACACAGCTAAAGAGAGTTTCACCTAGAAACGTATGGCAATAAGTAAAAAGTCGAAGGATAAAGTTCGTTTGACATAATAGACAGAGTAAGCAAAGATCTGTCGTTTTGGGAAAAGGAGGGAAACTAATTTCTGCAGCAGTAAGCCTTTTTGAAATGGAGGCGAATAGTTTTAGCTGTGCGAGAGAAAATCCTAGTAAAAGGGCTGCGAGTTGTGAAAAGGGCTGTATGTGTGGCAGGGCATAGCAAAGCTAAGCTACAGTCCTTTTGTAAGTCTGCCACTGCACTGATACATAAGATAATACATAAATAGAATGTACATAGCTATACTTGAGTGCCACACACATACACAGAAAATGTTGGTAGTTGGTGGCTGAGCTCGGGCGGGCCTTAAATGGGAGACGTGGCCATATAAGTAGAAGAGACAGTTTGCTTAGTCAGTTCGGTAGTTATGGATGTGGAATTCCCTGCTCGCCAGTCTAGCTCTGCGTTACGTATGTACTTTTAATGTTTACTCTTCCGCTGAGAATTAAATTGCTGTTGGGCTCTCTTCCCATTGAAGAGGAGAGAAAAGCCACTGGAGCACCGCAACATACACAATGTCGTGTCAATACAATTGCAGCCCACTCTGTCCCTATCTCTCCTCCGTACTTTACTTTATGGATACTTTGAGACTCAAGTTCCCTGCGACACTGCACTCCTCCAAATATTTCCTTCTCATTGAGAGCCACAACCAATCCAAAGGCTCTTCTGACCTCAAGTCATGTCATAGACTGGAGATCAATGATTACCTCACAGCTCCATACACAGAGAGGCTAAATATACAAACGCCTATAAAGTGACTACTGAGAGCAGACAGCGTGTAAACAAGATACAATCCCCGAAAACATTAGTGCTTTACCAGAGCAAAGGTGTGTGTTTAAGTGATTAACCTTTCTCAGGTGTGCTATCTTAGGTCAGAGGTCATTGACAAGGCATCTGGCCAAATCACCACTTTTTATATGTTCACTTAAGTGGATGTCGACAAAAGATGCGTCTACGTCCCATCATCTCAATGTCGGCATTTCCATCTTCTTTACTGCATCCTTTATTTTCCTCTAAGAATATTGTGCTATGATATAAATTTTATATGTTGACTTAAAGGTAGGAATGTTTGCTTATTGTATGAAGGTGCTGTGCTGTGCTAGAAACTATAATAATGATATCTATAAGAATAGTTGTGGAATTGTGAGTAGAGTTTTCCAGTGTGTTTGTAGGTAGGTAGAAAGTACGTAGCAGGAGTTTCCTGCGGGCACACACATCACAGCACCAGACTACAATTTCTCTGTAGATTTTTATCGCGTAATAAACCGGTGGTCTACCTTGCCCAAGTGCAAACAAAAAAATAGAAAAGGCATTTCACTTAAGCTGTTGACTTGGTTCACTTGGCTTTAGTCAAGGTAATGCCAGAGGAAACAAGGCTTTCCGTACTTTCACTCTCTACAAATTCATTCAGCTTTCCTGCCGCCAACAAATCCAATGAAATAATAAGACAATATTTAGGAAGAGGGGGAAAATGTGGCTAGCTATAGCCCTACTATAGTGTTTCGGCAGAAAATGGAGATTTCCATTACATGTGACAGATTTGCACAGAGAGTGTCTCAAGACATTTAATGTAAAAAATATTCTGGGAGGGAGAGGAATAGATTTAGCGAAGGGATTTTCTGATGCCGACTGTAGGACGCGGACGGAGTGATTGTTAGTAGTCGCATTTGACAAAATGCAGTCGGTTTACGAAAAAGATTAAGCCAATTAAGAAGGAGAGCCGACGGCTGACATATTGTGAGTGACCTAAATAGCTAGGCTGTGCTTTGTTGTAGTAAATGCCCGCTAGCGTGACAACTCATATTAGTGCTTGTCATTGGCTTTGACTGCGTCGCAAGATTATACATACGTGGGCACAAACTCAAGAGATGTGAAAGTTGTGGGGAAAGTTGGGGAAGGTAGCCGAAAGTGTTCACTTGTGGAATATCTCCGCTCTATATCAGCCTTTCTCTTTAATAGGATTTTGGAAGGACGGACATTGTGAATAGATCCCCGCCGCTGCCGACAATATATCATGCACGTCTGAGGAATGTCGCAAGAGGAAAAACCCAACAATAAAGAGGAAGTTGCTTCTCCTACAAAAAGAAAACCTGGTCGCCGAGAAAGAATGAAGCTGACACAGTCACACTACATCATCGAAGATACAAATCACTTCACATACGCCTCCCGACACTACTCCACTACCGAAATTGAATTTACAACAGAAAAAGTACAATTGTCAGTCAAGGAGTAGATACAATCCTTTTTCTTTTAACTGCGTGAAAGAGATGAAATCAAATCACTCCCTCTCTCTCTTTCACACACACACTCTCCAGACAATTTTCTCTGTTTTCCTTCCAAAGAAATATTGGCCTTTTTTACTAAGTGCTTGCTACCATACCAGCCCCAGCTCCCCCCAAACAACGACAAAGAAACTTCAAAAAAGGATTTAACTCCAACGGAGCAAGAAGATGCATCTTTAAACAAATTCCCGTCCCCATACTGTGACTCCCTCTACCTATTGTGAGGTGGCAATAAGGAAAATACTCTTTTATTTAGCAATAAATTCATGTTATTGAGCAAACCAGGATTAATATAATTCAACGGGAAGGAAGGTCGCGTCGCCCCGCATGAAAATCCCACAGAGATTCATGAAAACAGAGGTTGACACGAGCAAGTGTCTAGTGTCTACACACAAAATGCACAATCTCCATTCTACACTAACTCCTCTCTCTCTCTCTCTCGCCTATTTAACTACACTGGAGTTGCATGCAATCTTTTATCAGCACTCCTGCTACATTAGACATCGCCTCTGACTACTCCGTATTTATATACGTCCTTTTGTCTACGGCATTTTTCAGCTCCTGTCTGTTGGAATTAATTGAGTGTTGGCTTCCTGGCACGACAGGACCTAACAATAAGATGCATATGCACCACCCCACTATTTACGTATCTGCCACAGTTCGCTACACCTGCATCCTTACTAAATCCAAACCATCTCTTTGGGGATTCGATATTTTTCCATTAAAGACTTAAAAATTCTCTTTTCTACTCAGTAGCTAACTACATAATTGCAGAGCACCATACTAAACGAAATCTCCAAAACACTTAATAAACGATTTGAGGACACGAAGCTGAGAAATATTAAATTACTGCAAAAAATGGATGTTGTTTTCTTTCTTAGCAGTTTGGTTCCTATTTACACTAGGAATATTTATTTCCTTAGCAAAAAAGAGATTAAACAAGGTAAATAAAGGAAAAGTTTGAAAGTTTGTCCAAGTAGCCTTATTAATATTAATTACCTCAGAAAGGGGGCTGAAGTCAAGGGAAGTGACGGAGACGGGAGTTTATAAAAATCAGTCCAGGGCATGGAGAAGTAATTTAGTGGATGGGCTGTGTGTGTACAGCAGTGTGTGCATGGAGGAAGGAGATTTGGAGTAAGGCATTGGAATAAGGCATGCTTTATAATGAAAGAAAGGCCTGTCGGTGGCTCTCGTATGTAAATTGGTGTGCAGTAACATGAGAGAAACAAGAGAGTCAAGGTAGAGGGAAAAAAGGCAATTTCATAGTGAATGGAGCGGTCAGGTGGCAGTGGTAAGTTAAAAGGATAAATTATTGATGTTGACGGAAACTAGCGGGAGTGGAAATGGGATAGCTGGCTTGGTGTGGCCTCGGCCTGACTCTGTCTTGGACTGTCTCTCTCTCTCTCTCTCTCTCCACTACATTTCTCTAGTAGCAATGCTCTGCTTAGGTTTATGTAGTAGTTTAGTTGAGTTTACTTTGCAGTGGTAGTCTGGTCAGGTCTGGTATGCTCTGGTTTTCTGTGATCGCTCTGTTCTGCCATTGCGAGCATGCTGGGGGAGCTGCATGAGCAGGAAAGGCTTAGCGGGATAGCGACTGAGAAATATTTTCTCCTTAAGTTACATTGTACAGACGTATAGAGAGATAGAGGGACGGATAGATACATAGGACAATGAAATAATAAAATAACATCATAAAGGCACCTGTACAACTTTCCGACTTTCCCCTGTACAAATATAATCCGGTTTCGAGAGGAATTTTCATTGGTTCTTATGATAGTGAGGGCTATTTTGTATACATAGTAAGCCAGCTATTTGTTCCGTAAGTGCTACAATTTGGATAAAGGAAGAAGAGACTAAACTGACTAAACACAAGACTCTTCGGCTCACACTCGGCGAGGACGGAAGAGGGAAACTGCACTTTCGCCTCGCTCTCCTCTCCACCTACAGCCAGAGTTTCTCTCCGCACACTTTGTTCGCAACGTTGTGCAGTGAGCACAACACTTTCCTCCGTAAACTAAAGAAATGGGAAGGAAAGTGCAGAGTGGGCTAGCTAATGCCTAAAGTCCGACGTCCAACCTTTTTCTAATATTCATGACGTTGTTGACTTCCCTGCCAACTCATAGCATCTCCTAGTAGACACACATAGCCCACTCTCTCTACACTCACACCATATATCTGTGCACAAAGCCAACTTTCACTCTATCCTGCATTATACAGTGCAAATAGATAGATGTCTTCTCTTCTAGTTCCTCCTCATCCTCCTAATAGCTCCTCCATCCCATATACGTGTACACACTCACTCTGCACAAGATATCCGGTTATATTGGCGTGAAAGTGAGCTGCCTGAGCTTCACTCCTTCCTCGCCCCATAATAATGCAGCCCACTACACTCTCCTCACTACAACAACAGCATGTCTGTATATATTTCTACGGATGTGTATTGGAACTCTGTATTTACACATGTTTTTCTGTAGACACCTACAACAGCTTTAGCTATTGCTCTATTTTCGACTCCTCTCTCTCTCTCTCCTCACATACTTACTTCTGCAGGAAAAATAGAGAGAAAGCGAAGAAATATTCCGTGCATTACACACGGCTACGGCACTATCTCCTTTCTACATAGCTAATGGTGAGATTCTGGGATTTTCCCGCAGATACTGGCAGTGGTCTGGTAGGGAGCTATGTGTATGTGTGTAGTTTGGTTGGAGTCGACTGGATTCTTGTCTCAATGGTTTCCCTATCTCCGAAGAGAGATAAAAGTAAGTAGTGAGTGTCTAGGTAGGTTCCTCTGTGTGAGTTGGGAGCAGGAGTGTCTAGGATGTCCCACCCCCTCCTTAAATTCTACAGGAGGCCCTAATGTATCTGTTTTGTGTAGGGCAGGGAAATGTAGACACTACTCACTCAGTGCACTCACTCACCATCCCTATCTCTTTCCGTGTGCGAGATAAAAGAACATAAAACAAGGAGCAAATAAATAAATAAATAAATAAACAATGGGAAACAATAAAGGGGACGTACCTTTTGAGGAGATGCATGTGCAGATAGAGATCATATAAGGTGTTAATGCCGATGATGGTGATGCCTGTTTCTTTGGCCAGCATTGCAGAGCAACCCACGAGTCCAGAAAAGATTATGCCCCAGCTCAGTCCATTATTTACAGGCAGGCTGTCCCGTTGCTGTAAAGACCTGCCAGAGAAACGATACACAATACAATACACACACACATACTTATACATATACTAGCATAGAACGCAGACCCCTAATTCTCAATACTATCTCCCTCTCTCTATCATTCTATATCTCTTACATTTCCTTTTCGAACACAAAGTATCCCTTACTTTCTATATCTGTATATCTGATAGCTACACTATGTACACATTGGCCATTAACCATTTCTAAGTTACGCATAGGCACAATTGCTATTAGTCCCTTTATATACGCAACCTATTAGACAGGAGAGTGAAAGTAACAGAGAGGTAAAAGAATAGGCATGAGAAAGAGAGAGAGAGAGTTTTTGGAGGAACCGGAAAACAATTGCTAGTATCTCGTATGTTGCTCCTCGTGTGCATTACATGGCATTAGAGGCACACACAACTTACGTGTGTGTAGAATAAGAGGGAGATAATGTTTGTATAGCACACCTTGATAGGTTCCATGACTGACTGGCCTAAAGCTCGACTAGTTGGATAATGTATTAAGGCGGATGGCAGTGTCTGCATTTGCAGAGCTGAGTTCGGGCACTTGTGCGCCTACTTTTTCTTCCCCTATCTCTCCTCTCATAAAATTCCATGCACTAGACTGCACTACATACTCACACTGTTGTGCTGTGTGTGTGTGTGTGGCTGGCAGGGAACTCTCTCTAGCTAAGTTCAATCCCATTAGACTAGATCACCGTTCTCCATTATCATTCATTGGTTGTGGTCAGTCAGAAGAGCTATTTTTATCCCAACATGATTACACTGACTGAATAGTTGATCCGCCAGTTTCCTCTACGTCCTTTCTTCGCCATCCGCTGAAAGCAGATACCCGGGCATCTCTCTCTCTCTCTCTCTCTCTCTCTCCACAATGAATCCCAACTGCCATCGTACAATAATCCTTGATATTGTCATATTAGTGCCGTACAGGTTAGCTCAGAGGAAATCATCCACTTTTACGGATTGTGTGAACTGCAGATGCATGGATGTCCCCGATAAAGCCCTCCATCTGCCCCCATTCACTCTCCACCTTGGCCATTATGGCAAGTGTAGCTAATCATTGCACATTATTCCCCAGATAAATAATGCCAATGAAATGACATGCAGTTCCCTTTATCAAATCTAACCACCCACTAGCAGACACTCTACACAGAGATAGACTATGCATGCAAACCTGTAAATTGTCTATTAACTTGCCTGGCTGAAAACAGAGCCTGCAATTGGCTGCAGATTACTTTATATCGGATATGCAACCTACTGCTGGGCAATAATGCATTCAATCTACATGTATAAGTATTTCTGTCTATCACAATAGCAGGAACCTACTTAACGACATTATACTTTAGTAGATTGCTAGTCCGTCTAAAGCTAGCTGTAAGTGAACTTAGAACTTTGGGTTTAGTAGAATAAAAGTCTAATAGTAATCATACTACTTATTCAGAATTATATAAACTCGCTATTGGATTCTAAGAATACGGGCTATCATATTTCTGCTATTATAATAATGTACTAGAGGAATATGATACATCTCCCTCCATTCCAAGGAACAGAGTCAGAATGAATTTTGCCTAGCTAAACAGTAGCACACGAATGATTCTGAGAAGTTAATAAAAGGGACGGCCTTCTTGGCTATTATTTTAGTTCGTTCGTTCAGCATGCCATTCTCGTTCTGTATCAATGAAAATGAGGTTGTTGCAAATATTATAATGTCTTAAAAGAACTAGCAAAAACTAGTATGCTTATTTCGACTCTCTTTTCCAGATCCTCTATAGGCCGTTGACTATAGCACTGGAAATCTTTTTTTCTATATAAATACTCTTTTGTCTCAATAAAGGCAATCTATGCAGTGACTCTGCAAGGCAGCATTCGCGAATTGGAAAAATAGCAGGAATTAACAATGAGCTGAGACTCTCAGTGCACGGAGCCGTAGAAGATAAAGAAAGAGGGCAGAAAGGAAAATGGGTATATAGAATAAAGGATAATAATATAAGCAGAGTACAGAGTAAGAGAGTTGCCTGGACTTGGATCTCACTCAGTTCAGTGCGTGTAGAGAGGACAATGAACTTATTTTATTCGTCTTTGGTTGGAACTGCTTCTTACCTTAAGTAGAGATAGAAGGATGCCATCATAAGAAGCCCAGCCAACGCATCAGCTCTTCCCGTAATTCCCGCAATCTAAATAAATTCAAAAGGAAATATAAAAAATCTAGAAGAGATATTACCTAGTTGTCTTGGGACTTTCTCCATTACTTTCACTCAGAGAAAGTCAATAATCGAAATAGTTTGGTTTGACTTCGTGTGTTCTTTTCCAACTATTATATATCACTGTATTATTATTCTTATGTAAGCATTGTGGGGACAGGGAGAGAAAGATAGAAGAGACACTATGATGTTCATATAATATGCAGGATATAGTAGCGCACATAATGCATCCTTACATTAAGCATAGGCACATAAAATTGTGTAATAGAAAAGGAGATAGAATATTCCGGGTGATGTTTAGTAATGGCTGTGAAGAAAAAGTCAATGTCAACTAAGCTGGACTGCAGACATAAAAGTAATAATGGTTATACATTGAATGACCAAAACAATTGAATAGCTCTGAAAGGAAAGGAGGAGGCGGGCGGTGAATACTAAGGCAGGAGGCCAGCCAGGACACATTATATAACATCCTGTATAAAGAATAGTCCGGCCATCTATCCTTACGAGCATGGATACTAATACGATTAGGGCTATGCTATTTAGAATGCTGTGTTTCTGTGTTGGAATGAGCTGTGCTCAGTTGAGGATGCATGGTGGCCGAGGATGGGAAGTAGTGGCCAAGGAGGGCATTATGGATATAAAGATGAAGAAAAGGGGCAGAGAAGATGTAGAAGTCGATTTGCAAGAGACCCCAAGTGGAGATTCCCATAGGGGAGATTTCTTGGAGAGAAGTTTGTTGGTTTAGAAGGGAGTTGTTGAGGAGTTGATATTAGAGTGCATTGCGGGATTGCGGGCATTTAGCATAGTCAGGACAGGAAGGGACAGTAGCCATGCAGTCATCACGGGCACATCACATCAGCGTCGCCCGGCAGGAGACAGGAGGACAGCAGAAGCCTTTCTTAATGGCATTGTTGTGTGGTTGAGGATGTGGCGGGCGGGAGGGAGGGCGGGATGTGAGTGTAATGACAGACAGACACATATCCAGGCACCTTAAGATAACATTGTGACAAGGAGGGGCTCATCTCCTACATAGCCACCCTGGCTCTCGACATATTAGCCTATTATCCCTCCCTGCACATATTTCTCGCACACACCACTAATATTTACTCAGTCCGTATCTTAACTCCTTCTCAAGTGCACAGATTCCGTCCGTTGCGTTGCGGCTTTGGTTGGGAGCCCATTATTATCTGTGCCCATTGTAAAGCATTTAGCTGAGAAAGGAGCTTAGTGGCTCCACAGATAAATACGTTCTCCTTACTTTGATAATAAATGTATTTAGGGAGATGGCCGGCTATGTATGTAGTTTGTGTTGTCTGGAGACGTGTGCCGTGTGGCTTGGTGCTCTGTCTTCTCTCGCCCTCCTTCCTACTCCATTGCATGGCTAATGCAAAGCTACTTACATTATAGGTCATCAAAAGGAACTGAGTAAGGAAAGTTGACTTTCTCCTCCTTGCTCCTCTTACTATTGTGCCTCCATGTCCCTTTCCTTCGTTTATCCCATTTTTGGCTCCTTCGGCTCGCTTATGTTGCATTTAGGATAGATTATGGCATTACTATTACTATTGCTATTACCATTACTATTATTATTATTACTCCTCATGCTCGTCTCTCTTCCTTGCTCCTACCACCGCCTACACACACATATACCTACACATATAAAAGCTACTCCCTGCCATACACTCTTCTATCTCCAGCCTGCACGCTCCACTCAACTCCACCACTAACCACTAGCTACCACGTCCACTCTCACCATACTCTCTCTCTTCTGTATGTGTGTGTACTGTGTACATGTGAATGTAGTCGGGCAGGCTTTCTGCACAGATGCATGCATGCATAGAGAAAGTAGAGCTAAATATATCTAATATTATGGAGGTGTAGGAGTTAGGTAGAGACAGAGGCACTCTGTCTAGGAAAATTTCACTTTGTCCATCCTTTTCTGCTCCCTGGCTCCATGTAATGTAGCAGTATGTACTCAAATAGTCATTTTCTTATTGCTTTCGGCTTTGGTTTGGATTTTCGGTTTCCCACTGCGGCCGGGTGTGCATGCCTTCCTCTCCTTTACTTTTATGTACTTTAGCTCACATTTTAGCTTAGTCTATTAGTCTGCGGAATAAGTCTAGTCGTCTGTGTCCTCGTCCTGCCTACTGTTCTGTAGTTATTGTGTAGTGCAGCCAAACTGGCCATTTGCTCTGAATTGAGATTTTGGGGCGATCCACTAAATTCTTTTTAAGTATGCCATCATAGCAATATCAATGCTAACATAAGCACAATTCAATGAAATCACAAGGGAGTCCCTACTCCAGCCTCCACCAATCCTAAATATTTTATGAGCTATTGGACAAATGCTCATGTTTCAAATTGAAACTCTGCATTAAACGTACAATAAGCCGTTTAACTTTTTCTTAATATAATCATACTTGGCTCTTTTATTTCTTTCCCTTATCTCTCCCTAACACCACACTCATGTATCTCTACATGTACATTCATTTCTATATGACTTATCCATTCATAAGCGAAATAAATCTCAGAGGATTTAATGTAACACTGTAAATATAATTCCCTTACATTTTAAAGCATATAAGCACTCTTCGTTTCTCAGTTAATAGACTTTGTCTCTTTCTAAGTAACCTGGTAAGAGAAAGGAAAACTAATTGTTCAGAATTGTAGCGCATCTTGGGTGGTATGATATAGCCAAGCAACCTATATATATATGTATATATGTATAATATATATATATATATATTATTACTTATGTAGTAAGTGTATGTATACCCACTGACTAATGTAGATCTCCTGTACTTATACAGTAGTGTACATAATCTAGTAGTTGAGTGTAGAGTTGAGGTTGAGATTCATTTCATTCTCGCTCAGGTTTGCTTTGCCCTCAGTCGATTCTCTTCCTCACTCAAGTGTTCCTCAGCAGAGAGGGAGATACATAAGGATTTCTGTGTACAAACTGCTCGATAAACTTTCTCCGGCTATCAAGTTGTAAGTAAGTCGGCCAAACCGTACTTAAGACAATGAATAATCCTACACAGGTTCAACAAGCATATCTCTCTCTTTCTCTCTGTTTTCCTGAGTAGTCTAACTTATGTAGGGATATAGCATGGCCTCTGTCAGCCTAAATACAGAGCAGTATTCAAGTAATGTATCTTTTATTTACCGTAGGCTCTAATGTAGCAATTGTTAGTAGAATAAAGGAAGTAAAACCAAAACCATAATATCACCCCACTGGATACAACTACATAAAATTCTCTACAGAATAAAGGTAGAGATAGAAAGCAGTTAGTGCTTTGCAGTCTCCATCCTTTCCAGCTCCATCCGTCCCCGTTTTATACTCACCAAATACAAAATCCTTTTATCCATCCCCATTTATTCTTTTAAATTATTACTATAAAATACTACGCTACATGTAGAATGGAGACTGTTAGCTCTGGACATTCTCTGCCTGCCTCTGATAAATTTTCCTATATACCTAAGGATAGCATTAGACAAATAAAAAAATCTTTTATTAGCATTCTTTTTATTGGAAGACAATTTGCAAACAAGTGAGCCTTTTAAGTTTAGAAAGAGTCATAATATTTATCATCGTAAAGTGTTATTTACATGCATCTTTTATTAGTTAGAACAATAGTAAGATTTGGAAAGCGGAGCAACAGGATTATGGTATCTTTGAATTCTTTTTTTCTGCATATAAATAAATATGATCTGTGGAAAAAGAATTTATTTGCCGATAGGATATTTTAGAGATGGTTTGATGGACGATGTATGAGTATTAGAAAGTGTTTAAAGTGCAGGGAAGAAAATGGTAGGATATGATGATCTGCCAGAGGATGAGACAGGAGCGTGAGAAATAGTATAGGAAAGTTGGGATCTATCTTGGGATAAATGGTGATAGTAATTTGGCCGAGAGGGATGAGTACTTTTTCCAGTTTTCCCTCAACTCTCGGTTTTCCCTTTTAGTGTTTTCTGTTACGGTTGAAGTTGAAGTAAATCTGTTCAACGTAGTTGAAAGGTTCCTTCCTTTTCATTCGTTTCTCTCGTCAGATGCTTTTTGTTGGCCTCTGTCCTGTCCTTTAGGTCTTTTAGCCTTTATTCCTAAAATTCTTACTTTCCCTTTTGCTTTTCTTTGTTATTTAGCTTTCTTTCTTTCTCCTTTAGACTCTGTTTGCATTCAAGACTTAGCTCGAAAATCTACATGAAAAAATCCTACAATTGCATAAGAACTACAAATGCTATCTCCGTCCAAACGGCTACAGCTCCACTGTTCTTCTCTCTATTCCTACCTACCTAATAATATGGGGAGAGTGAGGGAAGTGAGTACACGTATCTGACTGATAGGAGAAAGTACCTTCTTGCACGGCTCCCAAATACGTATCACATCACATCACGTAGCATAGTTCATGGAATAGGAAGTGATAGAGGGGAAAGGGAGGATATTAGGTATTCCCCGACTACACGTCTCTACTTATTCCTAGTTTAGGTGTTCATGTATTTGTGGATAACAGAATTTCTCCGCAGACATAGAGAATCTTCTCTATGCCAATCTTTTCTTTACAATTTTCTGCGAAAAGTAAATCTATGCATTCCATTCTGCACATTTGCTTCATACATTGCTCAGACACATAATAGCAGCTTACTATACAGAGAGAAACTGCAAAGAAGACTTTTATCTCCTTTATCGCAGTCATAGCATATGAATATGCTATAGGCATATATCTACCTCATATTTACTTATCTACCTCCTTTCATGTGATTTTATTTCCTAAGCAGATGACACTATAAGCATCTATTTTCATGAGAACTATTAGAGATAGTTTAAAATTCTTAGCTAAAACAGAATTTCAATGCGGGACGAAGTACAGGGTCAATAAGAAAATGTTATGGAGGCCACGAGAAAGAAGTAGTAGTGAGGGTGAAAGTACCTGTGATACTTTGTCTCGCCCGAGAAACGTGAAAAAATGAAAAGAATCCTCTTTCTAGTCTGTGTAGGCAGTTATTATTATTTTGTTGGAGGAATTAGTGTTTGAAGATTATCTTACTTTGTAGTAGGTATATAGAGAGTCTGGTGTTTTGTCGCCAGTCTCCTTTGCAGAATGTCGACAGGGCAGGGGCAACTACAAATGCTACTACTTCTACAACAACGAAGGAAATAACAAATAGTGAGCTGTAACTGTAAATAGGAATTATATACCTACTTACTTACTTTCTGGCATATATCTGTCCATGCATTTATATTGTCTATAGTAGTTAACACAGATAAATAGAGCTTGTAGCTGGGGTTAGGTCTAGTCTAGGAGGAGTAGTTTTCCTCGCAGATACCAGAAACACAGAAGACAGGAAAAGCCAGACAAGGAATTTCACATGTGCATTTATAACGTGACAACGAAAAGTAAATAGAGTGAAGATGGAAAGATAGTCGGAAAAGTTGGCAAACTTACAGCTTCAGTGTGTACCGGATGAACGGCGAATATGGCACTTGCGGTGAGACAACTGAGAAGACTCATGTGGAGAACTTGGGCGCAGACAATGAATAGGAGAACCGAAACGACGGCGTGGATCAAGACATTTGTTCCGTGGAATGCTGTCGCCGACAATCCATTGCTCAATGCATAGTTCATCCTGACCAACCAAAACAAACATCAACATCAGGAAAAACATTAAATACAAATACACACAACATTCATTACCAAGACTTCTCTCCACGGCACAGCCTTTCTCAATTCCACTGACTTTTCCCTGAGTGAAAGCCATTCACTCCACTATTTATATATCTGCATACCAGAGAGAAGGATTCCCCATTCCCTCCTACAGATACATACACTTACTCTTAGTTGACTCAGTAGCGTAGCCTCTGCACCGCATTTATCTCCTCCGTAAACTATGTACATACATGGGGCCTCCTACGTTTAATTCATTTCGCCAACTATACTTTTCTGAATTAGTCCCTCGAGAAAAAGAGTTAATGTTTTATGTACCATTATGTACAACTCCCGTTTACATTAGTATAACATGTAAAACAGTTACTAGTCTGTAGTGTCTCCTTTCTTTCATCCATAATGCACTTAGAGACACATAGGACGAGGGCATGCACATATATGAGTGGGCTGAAGGACGTGGCTATCGCTCGCAATAATCACACATTATGTACTTTGGGCAATGTATTACACTTTATGTGGTCTATGAGTTTTTTATTTGGATAATATCATCTAGCACTAAAGTATGATAAATATCAAAGATATACTACACATTCTATAGAGATGTAAGGCTATGTTATATATAGTCTGCAGTAGAGACTCTGCTAGTCAAAGGACTATCATGTTTTAGACCTGTTTTGCAAAAGGGATTTCTGAAAAGGACATTTGTACGATAGCTCGTGCTATTATTATACAGAGTTGTTGCAGAAAGACTTTATATGTAACTTAGCTAATGTAGTTCTTAAGTAGCTTACGACAATGATTCACTCGCTATGAAACGTAAAAGAAAAGTTTTTCTCACAATTAAAGAAAAGTGGGGCCAAGGCACTGTAAATAGAAACATAATACGTAATTCACAACTGTTTTCAAAGAAAATTCCTCGTTTCGCAACGCAATGTTAACAATGTACGACGTTTTTGTCAAGATACGTGTAAGGGGCATAGAAGAGTTTCTTTAATTTAGACTGGCACTTAAACGGGGCTGCTGCTCTATACTTTTACACATGTGTGTGTGTGTGTGTGCATAGACACGAGCTGGGATTTCTGTTGGGCAATCTGTTCCTAACTACAAATAGTACTCTTAGCATTTTTTCATTTGTGTGCGTTGCATGTAGTATTTATTTAATGAGCTGTATTATTATGTGGAGAATGTATGTCCTTAGCTAAGTAGGTAATGCCAGGGCAGAGAGAAAGGGAGAAAGCGTAGTAGTCTCTTTAGTGATACAATAATGTCAGTGAATGTAGACGCATGCATTGAATTTTAGTGTACCTTTCTTTCCACGTAGCGGAGAAAGGGAAATATGAACTCCTGTTGTGTACCTCTATGTATTTAGAGAAAATATAAATGTAACATTTGTCGGAGAAATTACATACGGAGAAATGTGTTTTTGCAAGGGGGAAGTATGGAATGCAATGGAACTGTTTTATTTCTGTCTATCCGTCTGTCTGTAACTTAATGCTTTTGTTCAAGTGAGACTTGAATAATGATAAGAAAACTAAAGTTTTTCTTTTATTTGTAAACAAAAGAGGTGAATATTTAGATTTCTTTTTCGAGAAAGTACCTCTGCCATTGCACTACTGATACAGTCTGCCTTTACTTGTGGGAGAGCAGGACCTCGTCTACCTCATAAGATAAGGCAGGAGTAATAGTAATGTGCTATAAAACTTGCACAGAAAGCCAAGCCAACTAAACCTGACCAGGCTTTCTCCAACTTGAGCTTGTCCGTTTTCTTTGGGAAACAAAAGACTTCATTTTATTCCAACTACCAACGGATATGAAAGTACTTAGACATCGCACAACTATTGCATCTAGAAAAATAGGAAAGGACGCAGAAAGACTAGGCATAGCTACACTCTACAAAAATCCCTGAATCTACACAATAGTCCGTATGGAGAAAGTTTTTTTCTGAAATGAGCACGTACGGGCGAGCATTTATGCTCCTGTGATGTGAAGAATGGAGCTGGCTCAATCTTCAGATTAACGAAAGGAAATTAATGTCTTTTATGAAAGACCAATTTCCTTAAAATTCACGTATTGCTTAGAGCTTCGTCTCACAAGAAAAGCCACACACGTAATTAGTGAGGAGGAAGCGTATTTAAGTGCAGCTCCCATTAGATATTGAGTGCACATTAAACTTAGCCTAACTGACCAGACTAAATGAATGGAGGGGAGTATTTAGTTGTCTACTTAAAATCACTACATAGCCCTCTTGAACTCGATGAGAGACTGAGTGACCTGCCATGCCATACTTATCTTTAGCCCATTGCACAGAATTCTTTTCCACGCTTCCTTTCCTCATTTTCAAACAGCTATTTAAAACACATGCTGACATGTAATTTTCTGCAGAGACTTCAACTACGCACTAAAATTCCTTTTCTTCCTCTTCTAAGCACACTAAACAAATAGAAAAGAACATGATAATAATCCGCTCATGCAAAGAACCTGCCCTACTCTCAATCCCTTAACATCCGCTCCTTACAAAAATGCAAATAGCTTTCTAAGAAACACTTTTAAAAAACTCCTTAACTTAATATGGAAAATCAAACACACGGAAATATGACGTCATCCTCAAATAACATTATAACATCCGTTTTTTCTCCATTACTTGTTCTAAACTAAATTGACCGCTGACTATATCTGAAACAATTTTTTCCAAATATTTTTTGGCACTATTTTAACACTATCTACATTATTTTCAGGTCAAAATGAAAAGGAGAGAGAAAGTGGTGGCGAGTGAACGTCACTAGTGAGTAAGCCCGACACAAAATCCATATTGCATTGGTTTCAGTGGTTTCTATCAGTCACCACATCGCAATTCCTTAAGAAGTTCTACCATATTTATGTAACTATTACGCACATAGATTGTAAGAGCTGCCAATGGGTAGGTAGGTAACTTCCGCCGCCGCTCCTCGCTCGCTCGGCGGCTATCTAAAGAATAATAGTAGATGTTCCTTGGCCGGAGTTTTCAACTCAGCTGACTGATATTTTCTTTTCTATTTTACGAAAGTGCTTTAACACGAATCCTGTATTTCACTTGAATTTCCCTTGTGAATGTATATATTAGATCCGTACACAGTGTCCGTATCCCGATCCCTGCTGAATTGTGATAACGGAATAGCCACCACATTTCATCTCAATTGCCATCAATACGCACAAATCTATCCATGGCTCGCATTATCACGTCACATTCCCTTCCATTGCATTAGTTTATTTATGTGACGTCTTTATAAGAAAGGACTATTACTGCCGCATCATGACTTCTCTCCTTTCCTGCTCCCACATCCTTACTTACGCCACAAGCCCCGCCTCCCACACCTAAAATATATCTACTGACACTTATTTCAAACAATGCTTTACAAAATTGCAGCATACCTATTCCTCCTAATTTGATCGAATTTTCTCCATTTCTCCTTCTGCCTGTCTTCTGCCACCTCACACAATCAACTCCGACAGACAAATATATTTTTTATTCTCTCTGCATCTACTCTAGGCATATACACTGCCACTTCTGTAATGTTGATCTGACACTGCATCAACTCTTTTGCAGCTCGGACGTCGGCTTCATATAAAAAACCTACTTTTCTAAAAGGAAGTGTCAGGTAGTCATTCAATCATACACAGTTAACGCTTGACGTCCTAGATTGAATTTTGTATTTCAAAGCTTTTATTTTAAAAGTGTTATCGTGTTGCTGGAATGGCAGCTTTGCTAATAGCTAGCCACACATCCTAAGGACTTTCTAATTTCCATTCAATGTGAAATCCTTTGCTCAGAGGCTTTTAGCAACGGATTTCTTTCCATATTTCCAAAAGTGGATTATTGCGATAAAAATGAAACAGAGTGTCAGGTACCTTTCTCTTTATTGCACTATACACATACATGTATTGTGAAAGTTGTTGTCGTTATCATCATCCTACCTACTACAAATACACCTGTCGTATTCTCAGAAGGCTTTTGCTCTTTGTACATAATTGAAACAGGCGTTTTCAATTAAGTGATTACCCAACACGTAATAAATACTATAAATAACTTAGCTATTCCTTGCAATTTAAAAACCCATTATTTAATCAATAGTCTCAATTTGGATCCAAGAATAGAGTCATGATTGCATAATAAATTAAAAAAGAGTGTAAGAAAGAGAAGTAAAAGTTTAATGTAGTATGTGGGCATGGTAGAGTTGATAGTTACGTATGTGTGCAATTAAGCAGGATCTAATTAAAATAGTGTTGACTAATCGTAAATTTAATAAGAGAGTGAAGGAGACAGGGAAGAGAGAGAGAGAGAGTGCCTGGTAAGGAGAAAGTGAAAAATCAATATAAAGTCAATCGTTGAATCTCTTGTGACACGAGAATTGATTAGATTGAAGTGGAACGGTAAAGAATTGAGGTGCAGTACCTGCAATACATACAAATGGGAGTTAGAATGGCAATGTGTGCGGTAGTCGTACATTAGTAGCGTATTGTATCCGTCCGTCAGTGGTACAGATGTAGTGCCTGGATGTGGTGTAAGTGAGTTTCGAGTCTCGGTATGTATTACGCTATGTACCTTCTTAACAAGTTTATGTTCTCCACTACATTGGCTTCGACTTCAGTTGAGTGAGTTAGAAGGAAACTAAACTATCTGTACAGGCAGAGTAGAAAGCTATTAGCCGGACTCGTTATAGGCCGTGAGTGCATGTGTCTATGTACGTGTATGTGTGTGGGACATGTGTGCCGGAGAAAGTCTCTACACAGAAAGAGTGGGGGAGGGAGTATGTAAAAGTCGGGGCTAGTAACAATAACTAAGCACCTACCAGTTGATACGAATGTGAAGTATAAGATCGAGATTAGAGGCAGGGATAGGGAGCTAGGAGCATATATCACGCTCGTTGCCCTATAGACGCCTCTTAACGACAGACTAGATCAGTAGAAAGTTGTGACGTGCTAATGTATTTAGAGAGATAAAGAGAAAGTGAGAGAGAAAGTCTGAGGAGTTGATTAGGCGAGGTTTCGTTTCACTCAGTTCACTCCTCTCCGTAGAAAAGATGTTCGTACGGCGGAGAGAGAGAGAGAGAGAGGCAGGCGGCTTAGAGCAGGGAAGGGAGGCTGAGTGGTGAATGTAGGTCCCTTATTGCATTGGTTATGGTGATAAGGTAGTCAGTTCGTATGTCTTGGCCCCGTTCTATGTCCTAAATTCCTATCTCTAAGAAACTCAGTAGGCTACATAGATGTGGAATGAGATTAGATCAGATTATGTGTCCCTGCGACAAGACTCCTGCTCAATTTCCCTCACTCTCGACTCCAAATACAAGGAGCTAGCTGTAGTTAGTGCATGGCTCTCTCTCTCTCGCTCCTAATATTTATATTGCATAGAACATAGGTACTTACCTAGGAGAACTAAAACGTCGCCTCTGACAACTGCCTACTGCCGAGCAAGGAAACTGTGTGAACTCCGAAACTGCAATGTGCAAGGGGATTCATTGAATGCATTCTAATAGGCCAGTTCTCTCTTTTCTTCTTTCTCTCTCTCTCTCTGTTTCTAATGTTGTTGCACATCTGTATATATGTGTCTATCTGGACTACAGAAAGAAGAAAGGTTGATGGCTGTGTATATTATGAGTATAGATTGAAGAAAGATATATATATATATTATATATATGTATGCAGGGAGAGTCCGTCGCCCGGTGGTTTCCTTTACTTCCCTATTTCTACTGTGTTCCTCTTTTATTTAGTCGAATTTAGTTAGTGGATGGGACTTATTCGGTTTGGTCATGCCTTGAGTGGGCTTAGTTTTGCCCTTCGCCTATCCCTGCTCCTCCAAACACATTCTACACAAGGCTATTAGCATAGAGAGCCGAAGTCCATTGAGGCTAATGCCGACAGCGGCTGAAAGGAAAACAGGGGCAGGGAAGAGATATATCCTGCAACGACTACCTACGCACATAATAGTAATTTTAAATGTGGTGCTGTGGAGCGTAATGTGATGTAATGGGAATGATAATCGTCATCGTAATGAGAAGATGTGGGCCACCCAAGTCAAATCCATTGTCTATTCAAGACAAGACAAGGAACCTCAGCTCCGGCTCCAGTCGGTCGAGCCGTGGCCGCGATACAAAACCAAAACCGATGCTAAACGGGTGGGAATAGGCCGAGGCTAATGTAATCTAATGCGAGAGGCGAAAAAGATAAAGGCTAATGGAGAAAGGTGCTATGGGTTATGAGATGAGGGTCTTACCGAAAAGTGAGAACGGTCAAAGGACGATAAGACTTGTGAGACAACGGGTTGGCCATAGACATTCCCCAATAGTCATTCAAGAACAGGCCCCACCAAGAAGAGCTGCCGGATCGCACGTCTGGATTCCGAACGATGCTCACATGGTCGTCATGGACGAACTCCCCCTCCAAACTATTCCAATAAACTCCGATGGCCAAGATAAAGATCAGAATGACAGCGCCCCACTCCCGCCGCGTCAGACTCCCTCGGGCACGCAGTGTCAAGTGGCACACCTCCGCCCCAAGGTCATTGCCACTCTTGTTGGCCGGAGAGCCGGCGCTCCGTCCCGAACCGCCGTGGCTGTAGTTGTTGTTGTTGCGACGCTTCTTACGCTTCCCGCCTTTGTTGTTAGGGGACTGCCCTTTGCGACGCTTTTGACGCCGGAACAGACTCGGCGGCGAACTCCCAACCTCCCCGCCAATCCCATTTCCCTCCAGCGTCTGAGGTGACGACATGAAAAAGCTGATCAGCGTCGACGTGAAAAATGACAGCAGAGTGTGCAGCACCGAAGGCACAGGTGTTGATAGCATGCTCTCGCTCATTTTGCCCTGCACACATTAAACCAAATCATTTTCATTAGCCCCAACATCCACAATCCCCTCACGACTCAACACAGATTCCCAAATCTGTAGCACTTTTAGCCATTACTCTTACCCTTTACTTTATCATAGCACAATAAATTCTGAATAAATTCTCTCATACCCTGCGATAAATAAATAATTACGGATTATCCTAATTCTCTCTTTCTTTACCGCTTTGATCTCTTAAGCACACTCTACGGCAAGTGACAAAAGGGTTCAATTGTCTACTTAAATAATATAATACTTAATATAATAGGTAGATAATTCAATATTTCCTCCTGGTTCTTTTCCAGGAAAATTCTCCAATGATTTATTGGCAAGGGCTGCACATTGTCGGCCCGTATCTGTAGCATGTTAAATAGTCAGTCTCTGCTACCAGACGATAACGTTTGAAATATTTGGTACACAAAAGGCTAAACTTTTATTAAGTTAGCGAAGTGTATAACTTGTACACAATAGTGCCCGTGTACAGTTGGCTTCACTTATAGAGAAAGTATTTACTAGCTCACATTGAAGGTAAAGAGTTGTATTTCCTATTTTCATCCTACGCAAAATATTATAAGACGGAAACGTATAAAGGAAAGAAAGTAATAACATAGAGTATTGGCTTTTCCTTTTGTTTGCTAAGTTTCTTCGAATATTAGTTGCTACTAGTTGTTGGTGAAGAGGAAGTTTCACCTTTACTATATTCCGAAATATCTAATATGAAAGGTATGAATTGTAAGTATTGTTGTAGGTATCTCTTCTACATTTTGCAAATGATTATGTATTGTCAATGGAAAATGTAAAATCAGGTATTTACGGGAAAGTAGCTTATACTATGTGTTGGAGTGAAAGAAAATTAATATTTAAATGTGCAGAGAGAGAGAGTTGTTGGAGAGATAGAATTGAATTGTAGTGGTGCTTAGAGTTGGAAGGTGAAAACCTTCCAACTTTTATGTTTGGCTCTTTGTTAGTAGCAAACAGTAGCTCGTTAGCAAGGAACTGACAGTAGCAGAACTGTTTATGATTTTGATGGATACTTTATGATTTGAAAAAGTAGGTAGCTAGGTCTCTCTAGAATGTCTTTACTTTATTTGCACAGACATGGAGTCTGAGTATAATATTGTATTTCGTATTCATTTTGCATGAGAGTGCATATGAGAATTTGTAGTGTGTGAAATAAATGTTAGTGAGTAGTGGAGGAAGAATGAGTGAGTACATAGGCGGATGCCTAAATTAAATTCATAAGTAACGGAGCAGTAAGTAGTTGGATAGCTACATATGCAAATATAAGGCGCGGAGAAATTGAGATATAAGGCAGTAGATAAGCAAACGACTCCTTTAACTTACTGTTGATGACTTGAATGAAAGTTATGAATTTCCAGTAGTCTCCACTCTCCACTGGTTGCTGTAGTAGAAGAGCAAATCTGTAGAAGACTTGAAGGAGAAAATCAAATCTTAGGTTGTTACGTTAGGTTACATTCAACGGTATAAGTGTTTCCTTTGCTTTGAGGATTGGCAGAATGATTTGTAAGCCTTCTCTAATGTTAATCTTCAAAGAAATGGAGTCTTTCAGTTACACACATTCATAACAAAGTAGAGAACAACTACACTTACTTATGTGCATGTATATAGGATATATTATACTTATGTGCATGTATATAGGACATATTATACTCTTGTATCTATGTAAAATTAAATTGCACACAGAGGTTCTAGAGAGCTGTCTGGGCACACACCGGATTTGGGCATTGAAACGGAGGTAGGGACAGGCATATTAAATAAATACCATGTGATAGACAAATATTGAATCATTCAGCCGAGTAAAGAAAGACGGGGGAAATCTTTTTTCGTGGAAATTGAATGGTTTGTTTGTATTTTAGAGAATCATGTAAATTAAACAGGATGCTGTGATATACCTAATGAATAAGTTTGAACTTATAAATCATTGGTCAATTTTATGTGTGAAAGGGAAAGTTACATTATCTGAATAATATTTTGGGAAAGAAAAATATGTGGCTATTGTTATGAAGTAGTGGGATTGCGAGTGGCAGACAGCTCTCAATTACGTATATGGGGAAAGTAATTTGTATCTAGAATGAAATATATGTATTTGTTGTCGCAATACTTACAGAGAGCTAAAAAATGAGTGGGCGAGGGAATGTGATGATGATGTGAACTCTAACTGAACGGTAATTTGAGTTGAGTCGGAGAAATTCAGGTTTTTCCTTTAAGTTCTGGCTGATTGTGAGTGAAAGATGTAGTGCACAATATATTATTACAAGTTGAGTCTGAAGAGCCAAAGTATAGTCATAAGTTAAGATGAAAGTGATGGAAAATATTTTTGCAAGTTAAGCATGGAATGCGATTTGAGAGGCTTATATTTTTCCTGGAACTTGTATTTGGTATATAGAGGAAAGAGTCGTTTTGTGGCTCCAATTGTGAGCTTTAGTGAATTAGAGGAAATGAATTGCTCTGGTTTGACTCGACGCTCTAACTTCAACTGAGTCGAGACAAAGAGAATGAATTCGTGGTTTGAAAAGAGACGTTGTGACTTTGAGTTGTGTGTTGGTATTTTCAGTTATTGGTTGTCTGCGTGTGCATGAATGTTTTGTTCTTGCGAGGAGCGGTTTAAGTAGACACACAGACTCTGATGGAGAAATTAATATGAATGTTGACGTGGCTATGTATGTATCTCTCTATAATAATGTATGTACATGTAGTAGTTGTGTCCCTTTTATTGTTGGCAGAGAGTGGCGAGGACAATGTGCACTCTTTGGGTGAGAAAGGTTGGAGGAACAAATTCAACGTCTGTTCTTGTCACAAATTCACATCGGAGTTGACAAACTCCATGATTTCGATTACGTTCTATTCAACTCACTGTCTGTCCTCCTACGCCCTACACTCTCGGCCAACAAACATCAGGCTGAGCGTCGTAGAAATATCGAGGGCCAAAAGACCCTGGCCACACACTAAAACACAACAGAGGAATTTTGTGTGTGCATAGTTAAGGGAAGGGGCTCAGCCAAGTGGCGGTTAAGGGAAGGAGCCTCTTTTTTTAAGTGGGTGACTTTGGAGTTGACTTAGGGCCTCTTCCTGTCTCCTCGTAGTCCGCCTTTGACAACTGTTCTCTTTTCACTCTCCCTGCCTAATTCACTTCCCAAGTCGTGAGCTAAGAAAAGGCGCGATGACTCCACTTGACTAAACGATTACTCAGCGAGCAACGAAAAGGGAAATCAAGAAGGAACGTCAAGCTTTGAACTTGACGAAATGCCAATCCCGTCAATTCCTCTGCATGAAGCCCTCTGCTTCTGCCTATAAGATTATGAAAGAGAAAGAGAAGGGAAGCGTATTGATGTTCATAAATCCATCCAGAATAACCAAACAAAATAAAAACTAAGTTTGATTCATCTGTTCCTTTGCTTTATGTTCTTGAGTTAATGTCATAGTCGGTTGAAGGAAGTAACTTTGTCAGCACTATAATTATAATCTCTAAGTAGCATAAGCACTGTTGGCTTATCGACAGTAGTTATTTCCTTCTAAAGTCACAGATCAAAGGAGAGTTAGAAAAGGGAACGCAGATTATGTGTGCCACGCAGCCACAGGCTCAAACTACCCCAAAACCGAAGATTCCGTCTCTCTCTCTCTCTGAATTCTCTTAGAAGTAGAAATAACTGTTTGACAAGAGTCAAACTTTCATTCAACTGCACTATACGTAATTAGAGCAAACTTTTTCCACGCCACCAGTCTCAATGCTCACTCTTCGTCTCAGTTACATACAACAACAAACTTTCTCCTCGACGATGCACAAACAGATAAATTGCAACAACCAAGAATTCCTTTCAGACAGACAGAAGATGTACAGACGAGCACTCGTTACCAGTCAGTCAGTGTATAATTGTTCATGTACACGAATAATATTATTTCTGTGTAGCAAGAGGATGAAGGAAGAAGAATGATCTCAACGCTGGACTCAACAGCTACGAGAGAACTGTGTCCTGGAGGGAGAGGAAGGACTGAGCGAAGAAAAGGCTGCAGCAAACAGATGTGAACTGGATAGCAAGTGAAACTGGAATGAGGGAAGCTTTTCGGTGAGTTCGTCTCAAGTAGCAGCAACGCGAGGCTCCAGCACTCCAGTCCGACTCCTTTCCAACCAGACAGACTATCAAATCCTTTCCTTGCCTCGACTGCACTGTAAAGTAACCCGATGCAGTGCACTGGCACAAGGAGCAATCCGAACGGCACAGGCGAATGGTTAGCTCGGTGGGGACAGGAATTCGCATCCCAGCTCCCACTCGCCGACTTCCCTGCATTCCACTCAGCTCTCTTTCTCCAGCAATTCCAGCGCTTCACTTTCTCTTCTGTTCCTCCAGCAGCTCCGTCTTCACTGGGGAAAAGGAAGGTAAAAGGAGAAGAGGAGTACCTGTCTTGTCCTCATACTTTGTCACTCTCTCTGTCTCCTTCTCTTTCTCTTCTTCCTCTTTCTCTCTAGCTGTAGAGCAGACTGGAGAAAAGGCTTTCACCAACTTTCTACAGTTTAACTCCTTAGCCTCCGACTACTAACACACTAACAACGATCTACAGATCATTTTCCTTTAGTCGTAGACTTACTTGGGTCATCCTCCATCCTCAACCACCAAAGGAAAATTAAACCAAAGGACGGAATCGGAGAAAGTCAGACTTGCTCCACATTCTTCATAAAAGCTCTATGATTACGATAGTTAGCAACCAATGCACAGCTCAGTCCACTCTCCAACGCCAGGCCTCTATTAATTCCTAAACTCTTATGTTTGCTTTAGCCTCCATTTCATGTCCTAAAAACCATTTCGTTTCCCCCTAAAAGCACAACCTTACAGATTTCTCGACAACCTTCCATTGCGCTACCAACTCATCACACTTTTGTTACTTACGATTCCCTAATTATCTACTATCATTGAATATTTAAATTTAGTTGGCAAAATAAATAATATTAATGCGAAACATTCAATATATTTTTGTATATTTCTTTAGGAATTAAAATCTCGGG
>JAAAYG020081673.1:23660-37234 GCA_009936455.2 Tomocerus minor | reverse complement strand
TATAATGTGGAATAAATCCACCAATATTTAAATTACAAAAAATGTTGTGGATAGGTTTTGTGAACACCTGAACAGACATTTGTCTGCGGAGTGTATCTTCAGAATTGCAAACCGTTGGTTTACCATAAGAATGGATGCGTTGGGGTTATTTACAATCTGTGCTACCATATTGACATCTGTCTTCTCCAGAGGCTCTGTTACTCCTGCTTCGATAGGCTTGGCTCTCTCTACAGTTTACATGGTAGTTGATATAAATCCAAATTTCTAGACTTTATTTCTCTCGAATTTAACTATAAAATAATTTCTACAGGTCTGCACGTTTGTACCGTTCATAATGCGAATGAAGTCTGAACTTCAAGCAAGATTTACCTCCGTGGAACGTGTGATGGATTACGCCGAGGTAAAGTTAAATAATTATTACTAGTACAAATGATGTCTCGTTGAAATTCTAGTATTTACTAATTCACATTTAAAAAATTAGAATTTAGGTTCGGAAAATTATGTAAAGCAATCCATACCGATGCCTTCCGACTGGCCTTCTAAAGGAGGGATTGAATTTGATTCGGTCAGCATGAGGTATCGAAATAATCTCCCGTTGGTTCTCAAAGATATCTCGTTAAAAATTGAAGGAGGGGAGAAAATTGGAATAGTCGGCCGAACTGGAGCGGGTACAGCATCACATTTATAAGTAATATTTATTTAGCCAAAAAATTTGTTAGTTCAAATATTACTTAATCATCTTCACAGGTAAATCATCGATCTTCACTGCAATCTTTCGTCTTTGCGAGATTTGTCAAGGTTGCATAAAAATAGATGGAATTGATATCTCGCTTTTGCCACTAAATAAACTAAGAACAGAATTAGCAGTGATTCCTCAGGATCCAGTTTTGTTCACTGGGACACTCAGGTACTTAAAAAAATAATCTCTTAAAATTATATTTATTTATTGTAGTTGTATCCTGTATACGCATTGACAACAATTTAACCCTTTTGTACGTAGATATAACTTGGATCCATTTAGTAAACATGACGATGCAGAATTGTGGAGTGTTCTTGAGAAATCTTTCATGAAAGACAGAGTACGTTTAACTTTTGATATGATGGAATTTTCCGTGGCATAAGTTATTATTGACTTAATATACTCGATTAATATATTTAGCTGCGTAAGAAGGAAAGCAACCTTGAAACATTAATCCAGGAAGACGGATCTAATTTCTCAGTTGGCGAAAAACAGTTGATTTGTCTTGCGCGTGCACTTCTGCAAAAAAATAAGGTAATTTTTGTCTTAATTATAACGATGAGAGAGGATTGTAATTATGAATATTAATTGCAGATATTACTTATGGACGAGGCTACGTCCGCTGTCGATACTGAAACTGAGAGATTAATACAAGAAATCATCAAAGAGGAATTTAAAAATTGTACCGTGATAACAATTGCCCACCGATGTGCATCTGTCGATTACTATGATCGTATAGTATTCTTGGACAAAGGATCGGTATGTTTTCTTTTTGCTAAATTGCATTATATAAAGTCGTTTTATGTAGCCATTTATTACTATGACTGCAATTTATTTAAATATTAGGTTCTTGAGTTCGATACCGTGTCAAATTTGTTGGAGGATGAAAATTCTCACTACCGTCAACTAATGTCTTCGCACACCTAATTGAAATGGCCTTGAATTTAACAATTTCAACAACTACACTATAATACAACTATACAATGATGAAATATTTTTGATTGTTCTGTAATTTGATAATTAGCTTGTTAAAATTGAGTTAGGAGAGGTTTAAAACTTAAGAATCACATTCTCCGTCCAAAAGAAAAATATGTATTACTTCCTATTAATTAAATCCGGCCCAATGTCTAGTCTAGGCATAATGCAAAATTGTTGGTGGTAAAGTTTTAACGTATTAACGGTAGTAATCCGGCCCAATGTCTTGTCTAGGCATAATGCGAAATTGTTGGTGGTAGAGTGGTAACATATAAACAATATTAATTATAAAAACAAGGGAGTAATTAAAAGTGAGCCACACCAGTTTACAAAAATTTGTATAAAGGAAATGAATGTTCAAACGGTAATTCTTCTTACATGGTACATATTTCTGAAGTTGTTGTAATTCCTATATGTGATGTGATGTATTAAACTAATTCGAAAAAAAAATTTGTACTTCTAGCCTTAGGCTCGGCTTAGGTTCGATAACTTATCTAGTGAATTACTGTAAGCCGGTGTTATTCGTTTGTTATGTATATTAAAAGAGTAACTAGTCTAATCAGTAACAGTTCTAGTTTATGATGCAGTTGGGTGGACCATGTTCTGATGCAGAATCCTCTTTGCACGGTCTACATGTACATTTTCAAGACTCGTAGGTTAGAGTTGAATTACTTAAGAAGCTTTTGTTTTATAAAAATTTAGAGACTGACGCTTGCGATCGTCAAATGCGTGTAGTATTTAATTTGTAACTCGAAGAGACAGTAATCTATGCATCAAGATGCTTCTTTTGTTAGTACAATTTTAAATGTTCTGTTCCTCTCAATTATGCACGGTGAATCTCTTTGTTAATATATCTGCTTTACTATGTATATAGTAATAAGGCTGTAAATGTTTCGGTATAATCTCAGTATTTTTAAATTCTTAACAAATATTCGTGTTAGAATAGAACATTCCTAAGCAAAGTTAGCCTACTTCTGAACCCGTAAAAGTCTATTTAAGTGGTGTACAATTTTAATGTAAAAATTGCAGCGGTAAATGGAGAGGAAAATCAAACTATAATTGATGTATAGCTGCAGCTGAAAAATAGCGAAATCTCAAAACTTTAATGATCTTACTTAATGTTTTCTGTACTTTAAATCTCTTGGCTCATGGTATTCCAAATTAGCGATAGTGTAGGTTTAATTTTTATGTCGTTAAATTTACATTGTTTAATAAACTGATGTTACCCAAATTGTTTACAGCGTTGATCACTTTATTGTCATAGTATTGGCTTTGGCATGCATACACCTTGAATGTTGAATTAAAAAGGAGTCAAAAACTTTTCTAAAAATGTTTTGAGCCATCAGGCTCATTTCCTATATTAGATTGGATATTTATTATTTAATAGTCGCTTTTTAAAGTATTTTAAGGCAATGAATATTGCTAGGGTAAAATCATACATATATTGTGAAAAAGACGAGAAAATCTAAGTAAGTTGAATAGCTCAAGCACGGGGCCTCAAGGTTAACATGAATTACTTAGTAATGAGCTTCAATTGCTCTTAGTGGCCTTTTGGAACGGCACAATAGACAGAGAAGTAATTGAAAATGTTTCAATTGAATTAGTCAAGAGGAGTTCCATACAAATTAATTCGATATTCTTGGTAGCAATCATGGTGCATGTATTTGTATGCGATGCTGGAATCGCACAAGTCAGTAAATAGGCGGAATGGGACTTCTCCAAGACAATTTTTCTATAATTTTGGCTTATAATACTCCGTCAGTAGAAACTCAATCAGGAAGAGAATTAAAATTGAAAACGTGGCATATTTCAACCCTGAAGTTATAGTTATATTTCAACCTTTTACGGGGTTGGGTGACCTATTGGGGGCCGATCCAAACTCGCAGTATTACTTTAATTATATCAGTTATTTCTTTTGCATTTACGTTGCCGATTTCAATGCACATTCAATGAAATGAAAGATGTGTACGGTAAGCCGATAATATCTCTTTCAATTATAAGTTCAGGAAATGTAGTAAGGAAGCCAGCAAACTTCTGCTCGTATCATTTCGTGCCTGTCTTTGCCCTTAGCGATCGATATTTTGTATCACGGAGCATTTACTCTTATAAAAGAATAAAGAGTTCTCATTAATCTAACCCATTAGGATGAGTATGCTCATGCTAATACACATGTGTCTCAGTGGATGAAAGTTTTTTTTAAAAGTATCTTGAATCATTCTGGCATAGAAATGGCAAGGATATTGTTTATTTGCTTACAAGCAAAAATGAGAGGATCATCGGCAGCATTGGAATTAACGCTTATCTAAGCCTTACAAGTTTAAAAGTCGGTACTACCCATAGTTAATTAGTCTCATTCATAAGAAGCACTTTTTTCATTATTTTGTTTCCTTTTTTATAGTAAGTTCAGTTGCAAAAGTAACTGAATTTAATATGCTGGCGAAATGATGTTGAATCCCATGAATTTGCGCATTATGGTGGTCCACTTGAAACATTGGTTCATGTTTCTCGAATTTGAACACATGTACAGTGCATTACAAGGGATCCTGATTCTGACTACAAAACCGACACCCCATACACCAGTGAAGTAGTAAAAATTAGAAAACATAGACATGATAACACTACAAAATATATGTTTTCAGTATAAAATTATTATTTATGGCTTGTACAACCTTAATCACATGTAAAGGTAGTTCATTTCCTATTATTGCAATTATGTAAACGATTAAATAGACTCTGAATAGAAATTCCGGAAATATTTTCGATGTCAGGATTTCCAAGACACGTATAGATACATGCATGTATTTGTCCTACTTCATATTTTTTAATTAACTCAGAAGATGAACTTTAAAAATAAATTCCATTAGCTTTTGATCAGGAAACTTGTAGGCTAATCGTAGGACATTACATTGACTTTCACTCATACTTTATTGCGAGAGAGGCAGATAAGGCGATAAGGGATGCAATTGCAACTCTTTCCATTGAACTATCAGAAAGTCATATGTAGTTGAAATTTAACTTTATGCCATGACATTCAACTTGACCTTTCGCTTGCCTATCGATAAGTAATTTATGGGAAGATATAGCAATAGAGGATCATACAGTCATACTCTTACTCATGGCCCATATGAGCGGCATAAGGAATATATGGCAGTTTGATATGGTAGATTATATTGTGTGACAAATTTTAAAAATATTGGTGTGAGTACAAATAACCTAAATCTACTTCACAAAACACACTAAATAAGAGCGTATAGCCATTGTCCATGGCTATACGGTGGCTTCATTTTACTTCCCCCTACTGTCGTCGCAGGCTTTTCAGGTGTAAAATCGCAAAATCCTGATTCTGACATTTTGAGAAAACGTAGTCAGTTACAAAAAATATCAAAAAAGAAAGTAGATGAGAAAAAACTCGAGGGCACCATGAACTGAAAGTTACAACTATCTTCATCTAATTGTCCCGGAAAATTCGAAATATATTTTTCCAATGCATTACACCCATTCCAAAAAACCCCAAATTATTCTAATACGCAGTTGAATTTTTGGAAATATTGGTTGATGGTGCCCTGGAATTTGGGGGGATTTCAAAATTGTGCATCTCTTTGCTCTGCTCTAAGCCGTTTTGCTTAAGTCAGGATTTTGCAACGTTACAACCCCTCCTTAATGTAAAGCGTTGGCGTTGGATAGCCCGAAAATGTGTGCTACTGTGGAATAGATTTCTAACAGCTTATCGACTCCTTTTTTAAAAGTTTCACTTGCAGGTACATTACACGATACAATTAATCTGAATGTTCTCATGGGTCGGTAAAAGCCTCGTGGTGTTTAGAATATCGACCTGTCTATACAAGAGTAGTAATTTTTATTTTCATTGTGACATTCGTATTTTTAGCACGTTCTGGCTTCAGAATCATATACGCTGTCTCCGAACTAACTAGAGCGAAGGAAAGAAGTCGCACAGTGACATGCAGTCATCGCGTCCGATGCACCAAATAGAATTAATACAATAAAGCGTAGCAAACCGCATCTAGCGAAGTATCGCAGAAAATTAGTTTACTCTTTAAATAAATAAACAGTTTAAGAAAGCAAAATGTTATTTATGCCAAAAGGAAACTAAAATCGTATATTTACTACTAAAATACAAATAACTAAAATATAAATGTAAAGGCTACTCAATACTAAAACAAAATTTAAAAATTGCACCGTCCGTCCCTATCTACTAACTAATGACCGGACAGCAGACAGACAGAGTGGAAATAGTGACAAAGCATTTCCATGAAGTATCTGCGATACATAATATAATAATTGTTCCTCCCAGGCAGCAGCAGGTACCATCCCAAAGTTGACTGTGAGGAGAATGAGAATTTTCTGAGCATTAGCCTACGTCAGAGTCAATGAGCTAGGTGTTTAATTTAATGCTACAGACTAATATAAGGTCACAGGAATGTCATATTATAATCAATACTAATCTTTTAAGACTTCGCATCAAATCATTCTTGAGTTGGAGTTTTCATTGCTATGATTAAATCTTCCAAGCTAGACAAATAAATAAATACTAATAGAAAACTGTAGAGTTTGTAATTTTCTATTTTCTATTTTAAACTGTTAGAAGACTATCATACATGCATACTTTATAGCAACTGTCATGTTGTTGTTTTCGAAACGAATTTCATTTCACTCCATATAATTGCATTAAAATGCATTGATGGCAGAAGAAGTGCTTGTCAAAGTAATATTGAAAAACATTGTTTTATAACTGCAGCTGCAGGCTTCTGCCAATTCGTGTCATAGAATAGTAAGGCTACAATTATAATCATTATAACGTTTGGGACGACTATTTCGTTTATTGGAAAATCTATTTCGCGGATATTTTTGTATTTTCTCAATGTAATTTCCATTTGCCAGGAACCTTACAGTTGCACATAATTTTTCATAGAAACTATCGTTTTAGCACTAAAGTCATTCTTAACAGTAAATGAACTTTGGCAAATTATCTGCCACTGGTAATAAAATAAGTTATTACTATGAATTTCGTGCATGCATTACTTACATGAAAATATTTACATGTTTATGTAGCACAGATTTATGCAGATAAGGGTTAGCTGTTTTATTAAGTGTTTCCAGAGTAGACTTCCGAATTGGCTATTATTTATCTGCTGATCTACACATTATTATTAGGCTAAATCTAGCTCCATAAATTCCCATGTTACCCACTACTGTAGTAATATTAATGTTAAACATTACATTTTTAATGCACATCATTTAGTGACAGCTACTTTATAGAAATACCCTGGCTGTCCCTCTATCGGTTAGTGCAATAAACACAAACGGTTGGAGACATTTAATTCATATGTATGTATTCAGGAGGTTCGTTCCGACGAAGGGCTGCTAAAATGGGGTACATCGGAGGACCCAATTACTTTGACAGTGTGTTACCTATAGCTTGTTTGTTTTTACGAATTTTGCTAAATGTTGTTTACGTTAAATCGTCTATGTTGCCAAATTTTTTGCCCCGTTTTAAAATGGTTTATTAAGTATTGCAGCAACCCTTAATTCGTCCGCCAGTCTGTATACGACCGCAATGACATTCGACAGAGTTTTTTTTAAATGTGTAAATGGAACGAATAAAATAAAATGTGGGTGCGATCGAAAACCAAATATTCTTATGTAAGATTTAGGCTTGTATTATGAAATTCTTCCCTTTCTTGATTTTCTCAATCTTTCTGTTGGGGACTAATGAGAAATTGACATTGAGTTGACTGACGGCCGAGTCACTACTCGGCACTTGACTCATACTCATCAAATATTATAAAAGGTACTAAATTTACAATTAACTGGCATTGTTCTGAACGTTGAATACAAATTTTGTTTTGTTTCTAAAATATTAAAATTAGGGTTAAAGCATATAAGGGTTGAGTTATACAAAATGGGACAATAATTATCCTATAATTATTTATTATTATAAGAGTGATCGGCATATGTAAGCAGGTAGTTACGCACGGTGGATTGCAATTTCATACATTTTACAGAGAAGATCAATTTCGAAAAATACAAATAATTATGACTGGGCAGCATGTATGAACCGAGCATCAGCAAATAGTATAATCGGGTTCATATACGGATTGGTGTGCCCGGCTAATTCGCTGTAGGTACCATATAAATTCGCAATTATTTTTACTGTAGTGGTGTTTAAAAAACCAATTCATATGGACTTGGCACTAATGGAAGATATGCAACTATTGCAGTTATTATAACTAATCTAATTAAAAGTTGCAAAACTAAACTAGCTAAACAGTTGATTATGGTTTATTGCATGTGTATGACTATGGCAAGGAGCGGAGGTAATGACTATCAGACAGAATATAATTCGTACAGTATTCGTACAGGAAAGACTTGTAAGTTGTAACTGAAGTGTAACCATTGTGTTTGCACATTAACATTTGGTATCGTGCTAAGTGTTAGGTTAAAATGAGCTCGTCAGCACATAAATCAGCAAATCGTCGAAACCCATCCAGGAAGTTCAAATGAACCTACCACCACATTCTCAATATTAATTCGGTGCAAGGTACAATGGGAAGATATTACCTACATGGGGAAAGTAGGTTTTGTTAGCAAATGATATTTTATCTAGAATAAGACTAGAGACTGGACTTAGCAGCACCATGGCAGTCTGATAGCTATTTATTTTACTATGTAGTGCCTAAGGCCTACCAGTAATATAATTTGCAGATAAGATTGGGGCTTTTATAAGAATTTTTACTTTACCGTAAAATAGTCTTAGGTTAATCCTTCTGTTCATCCTGCACTTACTTAAATTAAATCCAGTAGATTACTAAAGACAGAGCAAAGACACTGAATGAATGAAATGGATTACCATTTCCAATGCTACATAATATTTATACGATCTATCCCAGGAGATGAAATTTACTAATTTAACATTCATCTAGCCATGAAATATCTACAGAAAAAGGCAATTTATTGCCCAGGAAGCTAATCATTTACATGCGTTTTTAGAGGATCCCTCTAGAATTTATTCTAAGTAGCATTTAAATATTTTCCATGGGCTCAGATGTGTTTTAGTTGCACAGACAGAAAGACACTTAACGATGCATTAGGCGAAAAAGGAAAATTGATTTTCGAAATGCACTTTCATGCCCTTCTGAAAATAACCTTATTTTTGTTGCATTATTGATTATTATAGATGATGATATAAAATTTATTATAGTTGACTAGAAAGCTAGTCATAAATTACAATCTATCATTTTCGCCTTTCCTCCAGGGTTATCGGTTTTGCCTGACGTATCGCTAATTATGCTTAGTAATTCTGCACTATAGAAAGGTTCTCTGATCTTTATTGCACCAGAATTAATTTCTTATTTGGAGTGACGTCAAAGTTTTGTAGCTACTACGTAGCACATTCTGCATGTTTATGATACAATAGTTGCACTACTGCACACATGACACATCCTGGATAGTTGCAATAGCATCAAACAGCATTTCCTCAATTCTATATACATTTTTGCTCGGAAGCCAAGAAATCTGGGAAACGTGAGACACACACGCCTTTCTTATACTTCAATCTGATTTTTTGACGTAATGTCTTGGACGGATGTCTTGCCATGCACATTTCGATCTTGTGTTTTCCTAGTTGAACATGATTTTTCGTGCATTCCTAAAGCTAATGAAATGTCAACAAGAAGGCAATGATGGAAATGCCTAAACAGATGCCATATAAATAGTGATTTGTCTTGCACGAAAAATAGAAATCAATCTTTGAGCAATCATGAGTAATAAAGAGCAACATTGAATGGAATGAACGAGATTGACCTCAACAAAAGTAAATTTATGTTTAATGTGATTTGGCATACATTATTACACCTAATGTTAACAAGTTAATTACGTTTTTGTGATAGAGTATGTAGGTCGGTATTACAGAGAACGGCTATGTAGGACTAGAAAAGGAGAACAAAGTGAGTTGACACTACTACAAATTAATACAAGACTCTGAATCCTCAGTAAATGCCACAGTTTCAAGCATTTACCTTTGTACATAGAAGAAGAAAATTAATATGCGGTTAAGAAATGTTTGTTGTCACTAGGATACTGATACACAATAATCTACAGGTAATTATATAGCTTCACAAAAAAGCTTTAAATTGTATTAACACAGAGTATACCTATTGATCACTGTGGTTATTATGCATGGCTATACATAGATAGGCAAAAAATACCAACAAAATTGTTTTCTAGTGATAAAGGAAGGTTTACTAGTGAAACTGGTAGACAAGAAAACAATATCATTGGTAGTTTTTATGGTTTAGGTACTTATGTATAAGGATGGTACATCAAATAAGTGAATTATTAATTAAACAAACTGTATAAAATAACTTGTCCCACGCTACAAGTTTCCCCAGCACATTTCATAGTAAACTCCGTTAGATTGATAGCACATTATTAAACGGGTCTGTGGAAGGCAAAAAGCCCCCGCCTTTTCCCACTTCAGTTAATTGAATGATTTGCATGATGATAAAAGGGGATTGATGTATATTGTTAATTTCTTAATTTAGTCCTCTACAACGGATGTAGTCGTAATTTGCTCATCTACTAAAAATTATTTTCTTACAGTGTTGTTCCGAACGGACCAAAAAGTAAAGGGCCACAGCATAGGCCAGTCGGACGAGGTCATAGCATTACGGACATCAAAGAGAGAAGGAAATGCAGGAAACAAATGGTAAGTGTGTACCTTTAACCTACTATTTGGTATGTGTAGACTGGAACAGAATCCCTCAGCTACTTCTCCCAATGACTCCTCTGACGCTTCCTTTGACAGCTGTGACAAAGAAGCGCATTTACTGCAGATCTTCCTTGGCCGTCCATTCTTGAGCTGCCGGGGTTGAGCCGTCAGTCGCCGTGAAGGAGATGAGTCTGGGCGGAGGTGTCAAGGAACTGCGGCGGCCGCCGCGTGAGTTGCTCGGCGTGTTCGCCTCCCTCGAGTCCACGATCGCCCCGTTCTGGCCGTTCACTTGAGAGTCCACGTCTGGACATCTGCTCAGCCGAATGGCTGGAAAAGACTCTTCCCCGCTTGGAATCACAGTTTCCTCTTCGGCCTCCACGTTCCCGCCCCCGCCGATGTCGAAGCCCGAGTCCATTGCAAGACGCGACTGAGCTTGCCGATCCCGCCGTTTGTTCCGCTCCTTCAGAACGGAGGGTGGTGGACTTCCTATTAGGCGGGGGGAAGTCGACAGCGATGAACGAACGTCAACCATTGCTCCGGGAGTTAAGAGACTATTATCCACCCTCTCCTGCAATCCAATTAACCACAACCTCATCATCAACGTCGCCTTATGAGACAGTGTCCCTTAAAAACTAATAAGAATGAAGTGCTTTCATAGAATACGAATAGAATTCGTAAATCAGAATTTAGCTAGATAGCCATTTTCTACACTTTCGACCGAATGACGAACTTTTGGCAATTTATGTAACTATTATTAACTATCTGTTATAAGAAACGAGCACATTCTATGAAACAGAAGTGTGCTCAGGGTGCAGGCCACTAAGATTCGGGCATTTTGTCAAATCATTAACCGTAGTTGTAATTGCAAATGATTTATTGTCAGTAAATATTATAAACCGCAGCTTCTTTATTAAAACAACAGAAAATTGCCCCGGTGTTTATTCACCTCCGAATTTTAACCCATATAGTCAAAATGATAGTTGAGCTATTTTTCGAGACTTCCCCTAAACCTCACTCCTCATTCCCAAGAATTAATATTCTTATTAAGAGAAATCATGATTTTCGGGAATTTTCCCTCCAACAGTAACCATAACTAATTAAATTAATTAAAATTTGGCTGAAATTCCATATTAATTGTTCGTTTGCAAGGAATTCGTTAAATAAAACCACCGCAAGCTAGAGCAGTAATGATAATGATATAGACTTTGATAATGATAGCTTACCTGCATGGTTAGGTGAATAATAGCATTAAAATATTTTATATGCAGTTGTGGAAATTACTCTTTTGACGTACTCGAAAAAGCAATTAAAGTTTCTGGTGTCTTATACGTTCAAATTGTCAAGACTAGCGCAACTTTATTTTATAAATAGCTTTTTATATAAAAATTTATTTTAATTGGATACGCTGAGCTAGCTAACGAATTTTGCTTGGCTTGTTATGAACTGAGCTAGAAAATAATTTTTGGGAAGATCAACTTGTATCTAGTCTTTTATTTTGACTTTATAACCTGTCTACCATTTTTGCTAGCGGCATAGGAACAGATCGAATTAGAAATACTTGCCAGAAAAATCTATGGCAATGGCATTGGGGAAAGAATTATTGTGCTTTTTGCCCTCCACTCTGCAGGCTCAGGAAAATTCAAGTGACATCATTTCAGAATATTGCTTAGGAGTAAATATGAATGTAGGCAGTTATAGCTATAATAATATCATATCTGCGTAATAAATCCTTTTCAGCTCAAAAGCTAAAACACTCAGACATCTCAAGTGCACGGAGGAAAATTTGCTCATGCAGATTTTTGGAGAATCTCATATCCTCTGACGGATGTACTACACTACAGATTACAGCTATGTATACTAAAGACTTCAAGGGTTGAATGCTGAAAAAGGAAATTCCGACGTACGAGGAAACGAGGTACATGTGTTTTCCTATGTCGGTACGCCAAAGATACATTTACCAATTTTGTATAAATCTCAAAGTATGAACATTTAAGGTATATCTCGACCATCCCCAAAGCTAAAGTTCGCAATCGCATTTTATAGAAACTTCGACTGTAAATCTCCTCCACAATGTGCCTGCGGAAATGCATGCTAAACAGATGAACAGTAAATAAGGAAGATTTGAGTTATATTGAAAAAATAAAGGGATTTAGGTGGGAATTATCGTTACTGGCACAGGGAATGAATTCAACTCTAAAGGAATTAAAATAAAACAAAGAGGATTAAACCTGAGTCCATTAAGTACCATAAAATCTTATCACAACAATTGCTGCAAAAATACCTATGACTAAAATATTATTTCTATTAAATGACTATTGATGACACGTCGGAACTAGCTATAATAATATAGACACTGTGTTACAGTTTACTTATACAAAGACGAGATAATAAATTAGCATTTGACTTTCATGTGTACTTTGCTTACATGCATGGTCTTAGTCAGCAGTTAAATCAATATATTATTTTCATCTACGCACTACTGAAAACCTAGTGAGAGCAAGACACGAGATTTAAAGCTAACATCTAGACTTACTGACTCAAATGACTAATTTGAACCGACGATGTGCCACTCAGCATTTTTTTCGTAAACTTTTTTGTTATGCGATGGAATTTATTCACATATTATGGCCATAGTAAATAGAATAGATATACTGCGTGCACTGTGCCACCGCACCGTCCTGAGCTAGCCATGAAATATTAACAATTGTGTCAAGCATTGTGCTATCTACGTAACAAGTAACTAGGTTTTCTGCGTCTTAACTTACATGTTCTACAATTTTTTTGGTTTTGGCAATGGTAAATAGGGCGCTGTTTGACATCGGTTGAACGCCGTCACAGAAACTTTTTATAAACCACGCTACACACTGAACATTTTCTGAACGTCCATAGGTGACTGCGTACAGCGACTTTTATTATTCAATCATTACAGCTCGCTATGCTATAGCTATAAGCTTTCTTTCACAATGTGAGTTACATACTGAATTTACATAGATACTTCACAGAATTATAATCGCATAACATTCGCAGAATTATAAAAAATAAAATTGGTGATTCAATTTATATTAGTCATACAAAATGGACTATCGGTTGGAAAGCAAAAAAATTGGCAAAATCAGCCTTAGGATAATCCAA
>JAAAYG020081562.1:0-14156 GCA_009936455.2 Tomocerus minor | reverse complement strand
AGCTTGGCATTTATCAACCTTGTGCTATATTTAAGTATAACTTTGTATGTCGAAGAGTATATAGAAAAGGGACTTTCACCTTTGGTGTATGCATTCGTAGTCGTTCTGTATGCCAAATGCCATCAATGTAAACAAAGAATGTTGACTTACCACTGCCTTGCCCATTTTATTTATTATTTATTTATTCCATGAGAATTACATACCTGTTTGCTAAGCGTAGCTTAAAGATAAGACAATATTATGCAGAAAAGTTAAAAAGTAAATGTGTATGCTACAGTGCTTAGGTAAGTACTCAGTAAGTACATACTAGCGGAGATCTTGTAATGTAATCTTCAGGTACATTACACATATCTGGTAAAGGAATCCTTGTTGCAGTGATAAAGTTTAGAATTCAGCTTTGCAACATTGCACTGTGCTTACTGTACCATATATAAATTTTACTTTCAATTATAAGTAAAAGTAAGAAGCTAAAGGTAGGAAATTGAGGAAATGATAGAATAAAATCTTTGTAAAAATATGAAAATAAGTGCAAATTCCATAAAACTTGTTGGCAATTATTAGTAAACACTTAGAATAAGTGGAGAGAGATGAATATTAGGAAGATTGCATGTTTTGCCACTTTTAGTTCGCTTGGTTTGCTTGCCATGAAGTTACGCTTTTGCGTGCGCGCTTTTGTGTCCATTTTCGATCGTACGTTACGTTACAATATGGAAGGTTAAAGCTCGTTTAAAGGTGAATAATATCCTGATTTTTCAAGCCAGCGGGAATGAATGGATTAATTCCATTGAGATGAATAGCCTTTAAATACCTTCGCACACAAATGTACAGGGAGTTGAAAATTGAAGGAAAGAGCAAGAAGAAACGAGTTTAAATGGATTCTTTAATTGGAACACCATTAGATAGATGTTGATGCTAAAAAATCTAGAGTAGCTGATAGATCGAGAAGGAGCCTGCAGTAGCAACAAGTAAACTATATCCTAATTATATAGTGTCTACAGCCTACGATTAGCTATTAGTAAATAGATCAGTAATATTTATGTATCATGAATTGTGCATAGTTATATAGCAAAGTATAGATGTGAAAACCCTTTTGCCCAAGCCCACTAATAATAATCTTAATTTTTTAAGGAAGAAAGAAGAGTGCTCTTCTTTACCCATCTGTTATACCTTTTGCATGTAAAAGTGCAAATCTGTCAGACTGGCTCTTGGGATCTGTTCTTCTTGGTAGGATCGCATCTGCTCCCTTCTTTTCTCCAACCCGTTTTAATTTTCTTCACACAGTAGGCAATATGTATTAGTAGATACGCAGTATCACCAGCAGGACAACTCTTTTATCGCATGCGACTGACATACACATGTAGCTACTATACAACGAGCCAGCAAGATTTTAAGAATCAAGGCAAGGGTTGAATCAGAAATCAAGATTTTTTTTTATTTGAGCACAAAGCCCAGAGGATTCTCAAGTTCCTCAAGTCTCATCTTATTTAACAGAGCGCCGAATGGAAGAAGGAAACCTGTCTTGTGTTGGATTGTCGTTTTAAAATCTTTTACCTGCAACTATCGAACGTGGACGTGGTATATACCTGCAGTCTGAAACGGAGGAGTTACGCAGCAAGCTAAATACTTTGCGATAATGCCAACGAGAAGCTCCTACGAATGAAGAAAACAGATTTAAGACAAACCTGATTTGATATGATCTTATATTTAAGTTACATATACAAGTTGTTTAAACCTTTTCTCTCGTATCATATGGTTTACTAAAGATATGATATTGCTGTGCTCGGCAAAATTCCTCTCTTTTCATTCTGATTGAAAAAATAATGAACTGCACTCAATGTTTAGACGTAATAATAATATAAGTAAGCCAGTCCAAAAGGCTCCCATCTCAAATTACCTACCTCCCTATAAGTATACTTAATAGTTTTTACATTATTATTGCAAAACCAGGTCCATTTGCTACTATAAGTTGAATGCAGTAATTTGGTATAATATATATTATAACTATTCCAATGTGATCTGATTTGATTGCAAAAGGCTATTCAGCCATGATGAGAATACTCTGGGAATTTTTATCACTATATGAGTGTTTAAAGCATACTTTTGCTCTTTCACATTTAATGAGCTGAATATGTTGTTTGCTGCTAGATCATTTCTAAGATAGTAGACCAGGTGAGTAGTAAAATATAAAAAAGTCATTAGAATTAAAACTTCTCCAAGTTGTTCACTCCAAGTTTCCATTGTTTGATGGAATTCTCTCAAAATATTTTACTGCCCTTCTGACTATAAAAAGTGGTATCACTTGACAATTTAATTGTAAATCTCTTGATGAGTATGCAAGTAATGAAAGCGATAATTTGCTTTGGATTTTATTTAATGGGAAAAGTGGACCAACTTTTTGATTGCCATAAATAATTTGAGTTGTTCTACCGACAAATGATGCTATAATAGCCAACATATCATTCTGGTTTATATCACGCTAAGTTATGTGATGTGATGATGAATACAAAGAGTGTATATATCATAAAGAGGGACGAGGTGATATTGTAACAAGTAGTCAGTCATCCTAATAGCAAAGGCAGCCTCCACATTTGACATAGAAAAACATAATTAGAATGCCTTCTCCCACGATCATTGTAAAACGAAACACTCTTATGTAGGCAGTATCTTAATGTATCATTATCACAGATAGCTACATCACATTTAATTTGCACCCGCTACAATATTGCTGGCATTAACCTTAGTGAGAGGTTGTTAAAGAAAATAATACAGGGTAGATCATTTCAGAGGAGGTAAACTTGGACGGAAACTCGTATCTTCTAATCTTTTAGTACATTATTGTCGTAGAATTTTATTACAGTTAAGGTTAGCTCTGATGAACTGAATTGAAATGAATTATTATGATACGTTTTCGTAGAAGTCGGCATGCACGGCAATCCCTTGCTTGTTAGTACCTTTAGCTTTACTATCAAAGTCGACGTCAATAAAATATCTTACTACCTACACATCTACTACTACGCATTCTACTATTACTCAGATCAACGGAATATCAAACACCAGATTAAATATCATTTGACATGACAAGCCGAAACGGATTTTCATGATATACAACAATTATATCAACTTTATAATTCATGCAAGGCTTCTGTTTTCATTTTATCTTCAACAACAAATGGTAAATAAGGTGAAAAGTATCCTCCCCAATCACGCATATCATTACAGTATATCATTTCAAAATAATGAAAACCTAGTACAACCTTTTAAATTATTCATCACAAATCCTTCCGGAAACTTTTCTTCCTGATTTTCATCATTTACCGTATTATGTACGGATGATTCATTAAACAGAGATTCTTTAATTTACAATAAATCTTCAACTCGTTAGAAATATTATGTTACATAGTGGGCTGGAGGAACTCTGGAACTGCTTTCATGCATAATCAAAGTAGCCACTGCCAGAGATGTAAAATGTAATGGTTACATCCAACAAGACAATTTTTCTTCAACAAGAAATAAAGTGTAAAACCTAACATTCAAAAACTAAAGTAAAACCAAAATTGATTACTGTCTACTGCAGTAAGAAATTTTCTAGTACAAGTCTTTACTGACCATTTTAATCCATAATCTCATTTGAAGATATTTGAATAAAAGAAGCACCATGACACATTAAGAAGGATTAGTGCATAATATGAAATGTTAATAACTTTTGTCATGGTTTAAAAAAGTCCTGATAAGAATGTTAAGTTGGAGAAACAATAGAAATGCATTACTAGTGCATTGCTTAAGCCAACCTGCCTTAATAGTATTCTCATAATAGTATTTCTTAACATACAAATGACATTAATCCCAAGTAATAGCTTCTTCAGGTTTCCAGGTGCAAACAATACGTCGTTTACCGTCGTAGTATGATTGTAACACACAACTCAGATGATATGTGAAGGTCACTACACTTGAGTCAACTACATTTCCTTTGTGAAATCACATGTACTTGAGTTATCACTCTGAACAAATTAGTATCAGCTGTAATAATGCTATTACTACAGGTAAGCAGTCAAAATTCACAATTTAAATTACATTTTTTACAACACCAAAATATGCTGGAAAATCTACACGTGTATTTGTAACAATGGGAAAATTATCACGCATTGCATTGCTCTTATTTTCAAGATAAGCCTATTATGTACTAGCTATATTTATAATAATAACCATAAATGACATTCTTGGGTAGAAAATATAAAGGAATAGGGATTTTTAGCAGCCAGAATTGTAAAAGGCACATAAATGTCTATTACAATAGCTAACAATTTACCTACTGCGGGGAATGATACAAAGTAAATAAGGAAAAAAGGACATTTATGCAATAAAATGACAACAATAAAAATACTTGAGGCTGTTACGCTGCATTTGTGTGCCATGTTGTGTGTCGTGTGACAAATGAAGATAATAAAGGACAAAGACTTACGTTCAGTCAGATTCAAATTAAAATTCATCTAAGAAAACATTCTCCTTCGACAAAAACATGGAAGGAGTGTCTCTTCGTATATATTTCTCTGAATATTTGGGATTCACATTTACAACCAGCAGGTAGGTAGGTAATTTTTACATATAAATATTTAATGTACAAATCATTTTACAAGTTTGTCTGTATTTAATAGTGTCACATAATTACACTGTGATAATAATATAGTAATCTTTACGTAGGTAGCTAAATTTCACTGTTATTTATGACATTTTAACTATCATAAGATATTTAGTGTATAGTAGGTAGCTGTGTTTTATGTTTAGTTTAGCTTTTCTTTGTTCTTTGTTGGATGAGTTTCTTTCGAGTAACGTTTCTTTGTTTTGTACAAAAGGCAAGAGGCAGTAGTTGTAGTGTAGTATAGTGAAATTTCTTGGCACCTGATTCGAATTGAGCATTTCGTAAAAGGGTTTGCGACCTTTTACAGTTTTTTGATGATCGCGGGAATATTTGAGTAGTAGCTCTAATTTTCATTAGTTCAGACCAAAGTGGAAAGCTCGATGGTAGGATTTGGGGACACACCTTGGACTAATATGCGTTTGTTCGTTTTCTCCTGTAAAATTAAGGACATTATGTCATTATAACACGGAAAATGATCATTTTCTCATTATATTTTTATAAGTAATGTAAGGCTGAGTAAATTTGATTTATTTACAGGGGTAGGTGCTGTGCAATGCAAGTCAATTAAGTCCAGTACAGTACAGATCAAATTCAAGTAGTGTGCATTTAATATTTCAATCAAATTGCGGAAGAGATGCGTCAGTAGTGCAAAAGAAGATGTGAAGAAAAGCGAAAAGAAAGGCAAGCTACCAGTGGTACATAAATTAGTTAAATTGTATTTTTTTTAATTTTTGTTACTTCTACTTACTAAAACTACATAATAATTTACTAGTATATTTACACAGAAGAGAGCTAAATGTAAGTTTTTTAATGATTGTCATTGTCTCTTACTATTTGAAGACTTTATTTACATGATTTTAGAGTAATTTCTACTAACTACAAAGTTAATGAAGAACAAAAGGGTACAAGAAAATTGCATTTGTGGGGAACTGTTAATTGCGTTTTGTAAGTCCATTTCAAATTAGTTTTCAATTTCATTGTCTACCTGCTGCCATGTGAAAACGTGATGAACCATAGCACAGCCGCCGAAGATTATTGCAGTTCCGACACAGGCCGTTGCTATAAGGGCTGGTGGTGAAAACGTCAAATGCGTAAATGTATATAAAACTATTGCGGAAAGGAATAGTGGAATAGAAAGAAAAAATCCGCCGATGGCTACTCCTCTTGTGACTGTAACTTTCTGTAAGAAAGCTGTTGTACCTGGAGTACCTGTTAATTTCCAAACAATATATATTTATTACGATGCAATTTATGTAGAAAATTGAAAAAGTAGATTTATTTTGCTTTTTTGCTTATTTCCCAAGAGTTAGTACCTGACACAGCGAAAAAGTACTGAGCAGATGTAACTAGCAATACACACAGGTTTATTGACAAGCACATGGCAGAAAGGCATAATGTCACTTCGTACATCATTTCCATTTCTCCTCCACCGCCGCCTGAAATAACACGAAAAATGATTTCCCGCTATTAGTAAACATTTTCAGTATCTAGTTCAGTATTTCTGAGGAGTATTTAAATGGATATTTAGAGGATTAAAAAGTAGCTTACTGTCAAAAGCACTCCGTGACTTACGGTCAAACGGCCAAACAATCTTGAGTAAGAAAAATAGGGAATTGAGAGCCAGAAGGAGTGAAAGAACGGATAGGAGAGACAAGGATCGAAGGACACCATGTCTAAAGGTAGCTGAGTGTGGATGAGTAGATGAACTTATGTTAGACGTGTTAGCTGTCTCATTTAGCGGATTTAAATGACTTGGTGGGGGTGGGATCGGAGGCGGTGGTGCTCCTGAGAAATAAATACTTCCATTCATAGGCTTAGTGTTGCTACCACTATGGCTGTGCTGCATCTGCAACTCATCTTTACCAGGAGTCGTCCGAGAGATGCGTGATGACTCCAGAAATAGTCGAGAGTTGTGGATACTGGGATAAGACTGATCCAAATAGCCTGTGAGCACAGACACAAACGAAATACATTACAGCTCATTAGCATAAATCTGCACAAAAGATGTTCTGCATGCCTATCTAGTGTCTGTGTTTGATTTTCGTGAGCACACAAATGTACTTGGTTAAATAAGGACATGATTTATCGTTTCTTACTTTTGTTATGGGAGTGAGCTATACTGTGAGAGTGGTTGTGTGTCGGTGGACCCTCGAGGAACCTTGTTGGATCAATTTGTTGGTGGAGGTGGTGAGAGGACGGATGCTGGAGTGTGTGCTGATGCAAAGATGTGTCCCCGGAGTGTGAGGAACTTGTCAATGGATGTGGTGTCGGAACGGAGAGAGGCACTCCTGTGGATCCGTAATGGTTTATCGAGTGTTTTAACATCTGCAGAGTAAACAATCACATTCCTTCACTTCAAAAATTTATTTTAATGAATTTACCTTAACTTTATTCATGCTAGCAAAAGAGATTCCATTAGCTATTAAGGGACAGTAGACAGATGCTCTAAACTACGCAGATAAATTATGTTAAAATATTTTAACGTACGACTACACACAAAAGAAAATCTTTGAAGAAGACATGACATAGCACGTTTGCCTATCTTTAAACATTCAAGGCTTTCCTTTTTCACTTTGTTTACTTTTGGATTCTATTAGTGTCTCTTAACTGTCTGGTATTTTCTCTTCTGTGTCCAGGTTTATATTATGTAGGTACTTTGCACAATGCATTCTACACTTTGACATGTTTAAAGTGAAAAGAGCAAAGATTAGTATGTTTATACTTTTTAGTGTTTCATAGTGTTTGTTCAGGTTCAGATTGAGACATAGATAGCTATAAAGTGTGTAATGCTTACAATTAGTGTATTGCTACTATATACAACGTGTTCTGAAGTTGTAGTGCATATTTACACGTTCGTAATATCCTGTCACTTCTATATCCGCCTAACTACAAATGTGCCTACACGTTAAGGAATGTTAGCGGTAAGAGTTATTTAGAGATTGTGAACTGCTGAAAGGTTGTTTAAAGTGTGAATTAGCTTTTCTAGCAACCAAATTCATAATTGTAGGAATGTTTATGGCTTGCGTTTCCTAACTTTACCCTGTTGCACTTATGTAGTTACAATGAGAAAACTGTTATGTTGTAGGACACATGAGGAAAATGGGTGTAGTCGTAAGAAACTCATTAATTTTACATTTTTCGCGTTCCACGAGCGTTGTAGGAAGTGATCCATTACAGCGTCTATCTTTTCCCGAACAGACACAGAGAGAGACACTGAAACTACATAGTACAAACGAGAAACTGACTTGACATTGTCAAATGAAAGCACAACACACAATATAATGATGTTTACAGTAGAATTTAACACAGTTTACAATTAGAATCAGTCGTTTCCTCTCTTTTGTTTCCCTTTGAAAAGCATTGCTGTCCCTGATTTTTCAACATTCCTCCTTTTGAATTCCTTGTGGCAGTAAGTAGCAAAGCAATACAGCTATCTTCTTATTATACCTATTAGGTAGTACATTAGCACTGATTGTTTTCACTAATGAAATTGCAGTTCTCAACTGCAAGACAGTCTGTTCTCTTCTGCTGAGCCCATCGATATTAAGTCAAGAAAACCGTAAATTCAGAAATGCACCTGACAATTATAATCAACTCTATATTCCTTGCAATAATACAACAGCGGAATGAATGCAGAAAGATTACTTAACAAAGTAGGTACATTCTTTGTTTCAATTAAGTCGAAAATCAGGTTTCCTTCCTTTTACGTGGTAATTATGGTTGGAATGTCATCCTTTCTATGATGAGGATGAGTCAAGGTGGGAATCTATGCAGATAGGTAGATAGGTTGCGTTATGCTTATTGCGTTAGCGCATCCTAATTAATTGGACAGATTTCCTTAGCATCTCCTCTCAGTATTTGCACTTAATGCAAAATATTAAACAACAGAAGAGACTCTTGCACAAAGAGTGAAGTGTGTACTTCATTTACTGTACAGACACATTACATTCACTCTTTCTATTGACATTGACTCTCTTTACGCACCCATCACACCATTAGGAAAATGAACTTTAGCAAAAGAGAACAACAATAAGAAACGCAATAAAAGTTTTACTGTTTGTCAGTGATAATTATGATCCTCTCTTAAAAGTTCTGTATTTAATGAGAGCCCATTGTGAATGCCCTAAAAGGTGACTGCGAATTTTTCTTCAGAGCCCCATTATCTATATCCAAATGTCTCATTCATATGCTAATTCATTTTGGTCTAATCTCCTTTGAGTAATTAAAAGTAGACAGCTAAAAATCCTGAGCTATCTAGAACTGTATTTAAGTGAAGTTGTTAATTGCCATAAAATGTGTACTAAAGTAGCATGATAGGAATTTCATGCTAAAGGATTAGCTTTGCCGGCAACTGAAGATGGATCATTTATTTTCGAACCAATTATAATAAACTGAGTGAACAAAAGATTATATGAAATGAGGGCAGAAAAGAGACGAGTTGAGTGTGGGAGCACTAATCTTTAGCTTATGGTTGAAATAAATTGATATTTAACTGGAAGGCAACTGCTTATCTGCCTAACATACGATGCACTACCTTCTTCTTTCAAATGTGAGTCTCAGTTTCTAAGCCTAAGTACATATATTTTCTTTTCGAGTACCTCAGCACAAAATCGCCTGTAGCTCTCTATAAACATGTAAATATATGTCTAATTCATATATAGATACATATACATGTATATTGCGTATGTATGTATGTAGTTTACTTTAATAATGTCTCAGAAAGCTCGTCTTTGTAAAGTGTCTGACCTGACTTGGCAATATCTGTTCTGTAGGTAATCGTTCCAGTAAGCAAAACAACTTTCCAACATACTTGACTGGACTTTTGAGTGGAGAGAGAAAAAAGCAGACCAGGTAAGTTCAATAGTACGTATATACTTTTGACTCGCCTGACTCGTACATTTCTATTCCCTTGTTCTTGAAAGAAAGAAAACTGAGTTTGTGTTTCTGTGCAGAGATTCAAGTCTGAAGTGGTGGACAATCGACAGAAGAAATGAAACAGAAAAGACAGCCTTAGCCTTTGTTCACTCTGCTACTAAACTCATGTTTAACTTGGCACTGTGTGTGTGTGTGTGTTGATTCTATGAAGATGAAAAAGTCCAATGGCCAAATGAACTGGAAATTCACGCCCATCTTTCGCATCGCATAACACAATAACATTACATGCATGAAGAACGCATCTTTCCTATTTAATCTAAGGCAAGGCACCAGATGTGATCTCTACTTCTCGACTTATCAGCAGAGCGACTCATTTCAGACGGACAGATGAACAAAGCTACGTACATTACAAATCCATTGGATAAGTAAGTGAGACCGGACTTAATTTTATTGTTATTCTACTGCATGATAATGTAGTGTAGACATTGCTATGCACGGAATCTTCTCTCTCCATCTACGTTATGGTAAATACTTGTGATTTTCTTTCTCATAACAGATTTGCATTACTTTAATTGAAGCTATGACCCTACTAGTCCATTTTTTATATTGCCCAGCGCTACAGTTTAATATTTGGGTGATTACAGATTGTATCTTATAGGTCGGACTATGTAAATACACTGAGGACATGTAGCATGGAAATCCTAGATCCTTTTAGATACGCCTCCACAGAAAAACAAACAGAGTCTGAGAGGGGATTGCTTTATGACACGTTTTTTAACCAAAGCAAAGCTATCAGAATTTTCTCTGACTTTTTTTAATGAGATTTGCCATATAATTAATATGGACTATGTGTAGTTTAATGTAATAGAATTTTTGGGTTGTGCATTTTTGAGCAGTCATTTCCTTGTAGCATCATAAAGTCTTAAAAGTAAGTCCTTAAACGTATTTAAAAGGACTTGTTATGTATTTTTAATATTAGACAGATAATAGTCTATGAAGTAGTAGTGAAGTGAACCCGCCTTAATGGCATGGACATGTTAAATGTTGGCAAGCCATGATTTGCCTTACTCTAGATGTAGTTATTGTGTGATAGAGATAGCTGTAGCCTTTTATGTAACTACTCCTATCATATTTATTTACATAACATAATTCGAGTATATAACTATTGTAATCCTTGCCTGTCTGTCTCGTCTAGTCCTTTTGATTTGTCTGATTGAGATAGTGAATCCTGTCCTGCTCTCTTCTGTCTGTTTACAGTGAATCTGCATTCAATGGAAGACTGCATTCCACTTTTACTCTTATTTTTCACTACACTTTACCTTTCAGCTCATCTTCTACCTCTCATTCATCATTATTAATGAACTCGTTTTGTTTTGTCATCCTCCTGCTTTTTGCTATGTGAAGACTTACAGGATTTAGACAGTATTAGTTGGCTCTGTTCTGTTGGTGGGCTTCTTATTCAATTCTTATACTCTGTAATTATGTTGATGTTCTTTTTTGCTGCATTTTAGGGAAGATAATTATTTTCTGTGCCAATCGGTACTGTACACACAAAGTAAATGTACTTATGCGGTTTGTGTAACACTTGTAAATATTATTGCTAACGTGTACATTTCAAGTACACTACTACTGCATTTATAATTACTGCTTACCTATCTCATTTCTATGTAAGTGCCTTTTCCCTTTTCAATGACTCCATATCTTACTAATCTTTAGCATAATGAATAGCATGTATTATTTACTACGGTAAGTTATGACGATATCTGCTACTATACATAGGTTTGCACGTGGGAGTAATGTCCTACGTACAAATAACAGAGAGTAACTTTAATAATCGGGTAAACACTTTGTGCGCAATAGAGTCAAATACAAAGAATACGCTATGCAAATTGAATTGATATTGTTTTTGTTTTAGAGATTCCTTAGTAATGCACTGCAATGTCTCAAAAATAATACGCCCTGATTGATTATGATAGCTATCAAGAGTATCAATGATCAACTTTAGCCATTCTGTCTATCTTTCCACACTCTGCAATTATCCTGACATGAGTCGAAACGATCTAGTACAATAACTCAATGTGTTATTACAAAATATAACAATATCCAGAGATATTCTAATGGACAGAGAGCAACTCTATATATCCTTCTCTCTAGCCATGTCTGTCTAAATTTCTTTCTGTCCAATTTCATGAGATGCATTCATTGAAAAGGCAGGCACATCATTTAGCAAAAACATATCCAATTCTCCCTAATGTAACTTACTAATGTAACTTTCAAAAAACATGCGGTTTCATATCAGTTTTCAATGTGAAATCAATAAATAGTCAACCTACCTACTCCTTATTTGCTCTTTAGCAGACAAACACAATGCCAATAAACTATAGCCGATAATATTACTATATACTTAGACGCTCTTCTACGTAGTACGCTGAAGCATGTCAATTCAAGACAAGTTAGACATTAGACAGTCACAAAATCTCAAAAACAAAGCAGCAGTGATTACCACAGTGCCTTCTATGTCCATAACAAAAATGTAAACACAACTACTTGCTTTTGAAAATATATGTGCACTGTGTAGCGTTCACTCACACCTTGACTTTTACTCTATACAAGACCATAACTTCTATCATTCATATAAACACATAGTGCTAACAAATGAAGTTGGCATTCTAATTCTAATGTTCACACGTATACATTACGCTACATTAGCCAGAATTAATCAGCAAATGAAAAATTCATCGTACACTCTGCACATTAGCATTAGTTTATATTATTATTATTTTTATTAAGTTGTCATATTTCATAGATAGTGTAATAACAATTATAGCAACTTGTGCTTTGTGCTTATTGCTTTGCTACTTTTATGTAAATCAGGTCAATTTGCTTCGCATTCATTCCCCAAATAAAAATGCAACAGACTACACGATTTTTCAAGATATGTCTCCAACTTAATTGTAGGACTGTTTTACACCTTTATTGTTTACTAGCACTAATTGTTGAGTTACTAATTGACTTAAAAAGGAATACTTTCTCCCATGTAAGCTTTCAACTGAAATCACACATAAATATTTAACAATGGTGTTTGTATTTGCATATATGAGATGACTCTTTGACTCTTTCCTTCAACTGCACACAGTAGTGTGTAGGATTTGTGCATGTGAGAAATGTGCATAGGCTTTAGGTATTTATGTGCGGTGGATATTTGCATAGGTTCATAATAGAATGTAGGTGGTAGTATGTGTGTTAACTAAATAATAAGATAGTCTCTGCCTACTACAAGTGCATCAAAGTACGTGTAGCTATTTATCTAGTAGGCTAACCTAGTAATAAAAATACAGATGAAGATGATAATAGGTAAAACGTGTTCATTTACAAGAAATAATGAGTAGAGGTATGTGGGTAGTGGAAAGGAAAAGGCTTACCTCAACACGTTAGCTCCTTGAACAATTATATTTAGAAATGCGATAACTATCCGGAGGATTAATTGAAAGGTAATCAAGACGAACTCTTCCCATCCTCATCTTTTTGCTGTTATCAATGACTAATAGCAAACTTTTTATCTTGATTCTTCATAAGTATATATGACTGTTTGCAATTGGTTTTTAAGTAATTGTATGTATGACTATTGCCGAATTATATATGTATCTCTGAGGGCTATCTATATTATAATATAATGATTTGAGTGTTGTGTGGCCTGGGCTAATAGATAAATTATAAGTAGGTATGTAACAATGATGACGCTATGCCATTCTTATTGCGTTACTCACTCTGGGCTCAACTAGGCAAGTTGAGAGTTGTGCGGATTGTTCTTTGGAATGGCAAATTGCACTCACTCACTCACATCTCACAACGTTCTTCTCCTAATACACACAACTGTCAGTGAGTAAGACTTTGCCCACTAACCGTGCACACAGAGAGCACTCGTATAAACATCAACAGATCAGGCAGGCCAGGGAACTGAATTCAAAGAAAATCCTCAGAGATATTAATTTTGATTAAGAAGAATCCCAAGTAGCCAAGTAGGAGTCCAGGCCATGCCAAGTGCGTTAGATTTGTATTGTTAAGACTCCTCATTCTTCTGAGTTCACATTCCTTCCTTCTTTCTTTCTTTCTTTCATGCACCTTATTTTTCCTCTATTGTTGATCCATATTATGGGAGAGCGAAATGCACAGGGCACAACAAAGTAAATGTTGAACAAGGCACAGAAGAGAGTCCTCGTCCTAGGATCTACTAATCCTAAGGGCACCTATCTATATCTCCACACACAGTTGGAATAGTTCACATTTTGATTTTATAGCCGTTGTCCTTTTTACAGTGCACTAATTTCGGAATTATTTCGGGAAAAGATATACAGAGTGCACTAATAAAGTTTTTCTATATTTTGCTACATAGAAAGGCAAGGCTATTGAAACTGATGTGATGTGATGACCAAATGAGGCAGCCACTACACACTTGGACAAGAAACACTCTCTCACTCTTCTCTTTACTTGAATGACTCTGACTGGACTGGTGAACTGACAAGACAAGACAACTCAAACACCAAAGACTCTTCTCTCTCGAGCACAAGTTCCCTCGTTCAACATTCAAGTTTCTCAATGTACCTAGAGTAATGTACAGAGTCTGTTCTTCTTCGTCTCTCTCTCT